>VMBQ01000155.1:465804-525320 GCA_007657795.1 Dreissena rostriformis
CTGTTAAGTGGTTTTTAATTGGTTGCGAAAATTATCGAGACAAATCTTAATGTTTAAAGAATACACGTAATACAGTGAAATAATTTCCATATTAATGCAATAACTATAAGCGTTTTGACGAATGCATTACCATTGCACTGACAAATGTACGGTGGCATTAAGGTGACATCACCGCTTCAATTTTTTTTTGGAGCGGAAAACACAAGTTCTGTTTTCCCGTCTTTTTTTGGAGCGGAAAACAAAAGTTCTGTTTTCCCGTCTTTTTTTATTTGGAGATGGAAAAACACAGTCGCTATATTGTGCGCACACGATAATCGACCAATCACAGACGCGGATTATATTGAGGAAACAAGATAATATCTTGTTCCCTCAAATTAATACTAAGGACGTTTTCATTGGCTGATCAATATAATCCGCGTCTGTAATTGGCCGATTATCTTGTGCGCACAATATAGCGATTGTGTTTTTCGTTCTCCAAAAAAAAAAGACGGGAAAACAGAACTTGTGTTTTCCGCTCCAAAAAAAAAAAGTCGGGAAAACACAAGTTCTGTTTTCCAGAGTCCAAACAAAAAATTAACTCGTGAAAACAGATTTATTTTGTGTTTCCCCGAGTTATTTTTTTTTGTTTGAGACGGGAAAACAGAACTAGTGTTTTCCGCTCCAAACAAAAATTGGAGCGGTGATGTCACCTTAGTGCCATCGTACAAATGCGATACACATTTCCGATTTGTGGATTTTAAGGACAGTCGACTGCACCGTCCGTCTTAAATGTTATCAACGTAACTATCATGATTACTTGTAATCTGCTTATATCTAAACAGAACGATTTCCACATATGACGATATCATTGTTTTACCGCAATCTTGGCGTCTCTGGACTGCCTCTTAATCTGAAATGGACGAGAAAGTGTTGGCTGATTAGTGTTGGAACAGATCTAATTCGAGATTCGATACATCGTCATGTAATCTAATAATCCGGACTCATCATAGGCGTGAGTCAATCTATGTTGACATATAATTTAGCATTGTCTCTCATCAGCCTTGCGCACATAAACAATAACAGCAATGGACATATCAATGAAGAGACACGGTTTGTCATATCGTATCTGGTGTGTCAACTGTTTAAAAAATAGCCACTGTTTGGTTATTCAATACATTAGTATAAATTTGTGTCCATTTGTTGATAAGACAAAATGACCAAAATGAATGTAAATTAAATGTTAATTAATATAGTACTTTATAATAAGCTCGGTCTAAAATCAATCTACTGAATTTAAGGTTTTGTGTCGCGTTAACGACTATGTCTTTGTAAATTTTGGCACACATTTTGTTTTACAGCGATCTTTCGATTCGTAGTGTGAAACACGACATTGTTTTAGCCATGGTAGTGAAATGGAATCGACTATAAAATAAGTTATTAATAAAACAGATAATTTGGCAAGTATAAGTAAATTGGAACGTGGTCGAGTTATTGAGAGCTCGTTTTCCAATAACTCAAACCATGTCGCATTTAACTGCCATTTTTCATGTGGTCATCAATTTGACAATTGATTGCGTAAAGTCAGAGCCATATTGTCTTAGCAAATTACCGCACTATATTACACCTTTCATTTGTCTGATGTTGAAATGTATTTCGGAATATTGCATTCATGTGTATACAGCATCTTTTACGAAAAGATGCATGGTATGACTACTGCGACAGGAGGTCAACATGACATGTAAAACGTGTATACAAGTTTTTAATTAGTGTGTAAAGTTATTTGCGACCTTCTATTTCAAAGTGACCATGATATAATAATAAGATTGATTTACATGATTTATTTTCAGGAAATATCAACAATCGTCTGCATGAAATTTAAACAATAATATGATTGGTATAGACTATACTAGAATAGTTTGCAAAATCAAGTGCACATCAAGTGTATCAATGTACCAATCACAACACAATGTATTATCACAAAATGATCATGTAGCATCCACTAGCGGATGATACAATGTATCAAACTGTACGTATCTTTACGTATCATGGTTATGAGTACACTGCTCATTTAAAAGCCATACACTGACATATGCCCATTTACGGCAATGTGCTTTTTCTCCCACAAAACTGGCGTCTCTGGATTGCCTCCTAATCTGATAGGGTTGGCTGATTAGTGTCGGAACAGATCTGACTCGAGATATGTAACACCAAATACATCGTCATGTAATGCAATAATCCGGTCTCACAATTGGTCCGGGTCACTCAATGGTGTCAGATAATTTATCATTGTCTCTCATAATTGGTGTTGTCTGGAAACGATTGGATTTACAATAAAATACCAATGTTTTTCCTATCATAACTGGTGTGTCTCAGTTAAATAAGAACCTCATTTGAATGGTTTTATTTTCTCTTGGTTTTACGATTTGTTTTTGTTACCGTCTTTTCGGAGTTTAATTTGACGAATTGACATATTACATTAAATGCTTAACAAACATATATTTTTATAAGCTGTGTTTAAACAACATATATGTATATAGAACGGTATTTTATGTATTATTAACTGTAATGCCTCGAGTAAGTCTGTGTAACATTTATCAGCGATCCAATGAGAATGCCAATTTAAGGGTTCGTTTGGGTCTTATCATATTTGGTATGTCACTGATAAAAACAAGCACCATACAGTTGCCGTAAGTCACAATGTAAAGATGGAATGTTAAAGGTTTTGTTTGTAAATATGTATTAAAATCAAAAATTCAAAATGTATACGTAATTGAATGTTTATCAATTTTAATACCATCATCAAGCAACTTGAATATTTTCAGCCTATAAGATTTCGTAATATGATTCTATTTAACTGAAATAAATACCTTTAGGGCGGAAAGCCAAACATGTCTGGGCATAGTCATGCATTGTCTAGAAATACGCCTTTGTAGTAACATAAGAGTTAACAAGTCAGATGTATTTCGAAATTAATTTTTAGATGGTTTCTTGCACGAACGAAACAAATTGTCTCTGTGTAAATGAGACGTGTTCATCGGCATCAGATTCGTCGATTTTCATCCAAGCTTGAAGTGCTGCCGATGCAGAAAGATAATAAACGACTTTATTTCTGTAATCGTAATTTAAAATATGTAGATCGTGTAAAACAAAAAAATATACCATTGAATCTAAGATCCGATTGAGGAATGTACAAGACATAAAATATTTATATAAAAATGAAGTTCTTCGACCAACATAACCAACTGCATTTTAAAGAAACGCACGATAACTTCTTTCATAAAAACAAAATGTATGCAAGTTGCATTTATGAACAGGTTGGTTTAAGTTTAAATGTTATTTGTTCTTAATTGTTCTATTTTGACACAGAACAAAATAAATACAACGCTGTGTTCGTGTTAGGTTGAAATAAATGCATATGGTTCGATCAATATTATCATATGTTCTTCCAATATCAGTTGTATGTGAGTCGGTAACGCGTTTGTTGCGGTGGTTCCTTTATTAATGTCGACGTTCTCTTTTTATTCTTCTTATTATTAGTGTTATCGTTATGAATAAAATGCATTACAAGACCTATAAAAATAAGTTTTGAAAACACGCAGAAATTGTAATAATAAATAATGCTTGAAATCTTCATAAAACTCATGTAATAATTTAGTATTGTTGAATGAAAATTTGGATTATTGTATTCGTGCAATAATAACGTTAACATAATTATATTTTTAAATTAGTATCGAATACATATATGTGTACATGTATCGCGAGCAGTACGGCAGCTAACCGTTTTCGAAACGGTAATTAAAAAATTAAAAAACAAAGCCCGACCCGAATATCAATCAGCATCGTATCCATGACAATTTATTGACGCGAACTTTATTTTACAGAAAAGAAAGCATATACGTAAAACACTAACTAACAATGCATGTAAAGAAACCACACAGTCATATATATATAAACAGCTGTTGTTTTTTGAATATACATTTATTAGCTAACCCATGGATAGAACACAACTTGTGAACAAAATACAACTTAACGTGCATGTTTATATGAAATAAATAAATAAAAAACAGTTACAGATAAAGTCTGTGTTATGTGAAACAATACATCAATGCATGGATGTTTCAACAAAACTAGCCATTAAAACCTTGAATCTAAGTGTCCTATTTTGTTCCGATTCCCGGATGATCGGCGAACAGATATGGTATAATACCGAAGCAGATATGTCTTTGAATGTGTCAAAGCAATTAGGAGATTCCATGTTCAAGAACACTCATTGGGTAATATCGACACATTCATTACAAGCCTTTGTAATTAAGAGATGTGATTGTAAACATACAACAGCGTCGTCAAGTATCTCGTATATTTGTTCTGATAACGGTCCGCCGTTAAATGCACGTTTTCGCTCAGTTCGAGACCATAAAAACAAGCATACCCTGTTTATGGTTGAATGCAAATTAAATGCACGTTGAATGCCCTTGTTCGCTAAGTACGATGCCATAAAAGTAGTACACCTGCGGTAATATATTTTTATTTATTTTATGGTTGTCGGTTGCAGCAATGCTAACAGCAAAATATGTCTTATTCCGATAGGTTATGTTAGACCAATGTGCACATAGTTAATACCAATGATTCAACAATTTGAGCACATTGTACAACACTTGAAGCATAAAGATCGCAATGTTAATTCAGTCTTGCATTCAAAGAATGTTACTGGCATATGGTCATTCCTCACTAACAAGATTTTTTCCATATTATTGAATATATTTCTGAATTCAGATCTGCCATTGCGTACGTTCTGGCCAATTGTGATTCCAATATCAAATGTCGGGCGTCATAAGCGCAATCGGTATCATCAATATTGCCCGTGTTAAGAAATCACATATTACGGTTGAGTACTTTGTCAATGCCACCATGCGTAACATCACTATAAAGATCAGTTTGGAATAGGCCAGAAATACGTTCGGAATCGACCAGAAATGTTTGTTATAACTCATGCAAAGCGAAAGCTACGTCTTGAGGCGTAGTTTTTTTTTTAAAGAAGCATTTGATTTAATATTTCTTCACGTATTATCGTGATATAAATCCAAAAATAGGTTTTTAAATTCGAATTGCACAAAAAGGAAACTAAATTGTAATGCTCCAAGAAGTGTCATGTCTGCTTCTTTATAAAAAAAACGTTCTGATAGCATGCACATCTCCCAGTTTTATTCTTTCGAAATGAGCCGCGTTCTGAGAAAAGTGGGCCTAATTCGTGTGCGTTAAGTGTCATACCAGATTAGCCTGTCCAGTCCGCATAGGCTAATCATGAACGACACTCTCCGCTTCTATGATATTTTTCCTTTAAAGGAGGTTACTTCTAAACGTAAATTAACTGTATGCAGAAAGTGTCAGCCTTTATAAGCCTGTGCGGAGACTTTACGCACATGCTTTAAGCCCAATTTTCCCAGAACGTCTCTAAAATGTTCTGGCATACAAACTGGTCTAATAAACGTTACCAATCGTTCAAATTACGGCTGTTTATAACTCAATTGCCACGTGTCGGTTATTCTTTTTCAATAACCATATGCGCAGTGATTAAAATAAATTCCCCAAATTAAGTCTGCGTTTCTCTCCAATATCAGATTATAGGTCTGGAGAAATTTGATCGATTGATATAATTGACGAAGTTGTGAGAATTTAATGAGTGTGATGAATAAATCATGTGGCCATTTTCGACTTTCGCCTGTTTAATTCGGTATTTGAAACCCTTTGACTGTCAACAAAAAGTCCAAGTACATTCACAAAATGTGTTAATAACTTTCCTATTGTATTGCTTACTTACAAGGGTAAAACATATGTTCACAAACACCTGAACGAACTATATTAATTTTCACTATTACAGATGATATCATAGGGAAGCATTTTACTGTTCTTAGACACACATTTATACACTGCTTACATTAATTGATGAGAAAATTAGAAAAGACATTACTCCGTTGTTTATATATGAATCGTTCATCAACGTTTGCATTCGTGTGTTTTGCACTATGACTCAGATTGGTGTGTTATCAATTAAAACTATATAACAAATAACGTAGTTTTTTAAAAAGCAGTTTAATCGGGTTAAAAGATTGATTTAATTTATATCTTTTTGTCGTTTTTGAAGCGTTACACTTTAATTACTTGGGTGAAACGTTCGCGTTGTCTTATTGATTCTACACATACATAAGTTCTTATTGAATGAAATATAAATTTTTCGAATATTGGTCTTAGCTTAATTATATTGCCCCGTGACGTGAGGGAACATATCTTTCAATATTGCTCCATTACAAAATCATATGCACCGCTTAATCAAATTTAAAAACAAAAGAGATCAGAAATATCATAAAATATGTATTGTTTAGTGTAATGAAACTAGTATCGTTTTCTGTTCAAATTTCTTTAGCAGTTTAACATTTGCTGTTCTGTCTGTGTTACCCACTTTTGGGGAGATACACGTTTACAACGTGTGAACTCGTGTGAACTCTATATTCATATTGTTTGTCATTAATCAAAGTTCAAACCTTGGCAACAGCTTACGTTTTCTATCGGTTTATGTTCAACGATCATCATTCATCCGTCATGGTACGTATCAAGGTTAACACGGTGCACATAAGATGCAATCTTTTGTACCTTAAACAACCTACCATGGTACGGAATAAAAAATACCTTAATAAGGCAATCTAGTTTTATAGCGCTTATTATTCAATGCATTTGATTCCGCCATTCAGCTGCTGTCACGGAAATCATTGGACAATCAGAAATGTGGAATTGAATATCATCGTGTCTGATACTGCATCCAAATAGCTTTCCTACAGAAAATATTATATCATTAACAGCGCCAAATCGATAATGCATGCAATCGGAACTCTTTTATGGCGTTATGTCCTTATTAAATTTGTCATTATTAAATGTGGTTAAAATGATTGCTTTTATCAAATTGCAGTCTAGACGTATCTGTAATAGTATACATGTTTGAGTGAATAAACCGGTTTGAACATGTTTTTAGGTTAGTATTTACAGTGTTGTGGAAATATTATTTCCACGTTCACTGTATCGTAAGTTTGGTCATTCTAAGCAGGGTAGATATCAAACGTCTATATTTTAAAAGAATATGTTTAGTACGTATAACTGTTTTTATATTTGACTGTTTTATAGAAAGAACCCATTGTAAATGTAACGAGACGGATCGTTTAATGATTTAATTATAGTAAATGTGAATCAACAAAGTTACTTCATTGAATGTTTATAAATGTAATTACCGTCATCAAGTAACATTAATGTTTTCAAACCGTGTGAGAATTGTTAATATAATTCTGTTTTACTGAAACAAATACTTTTAGGGCGGATGCAAAATTTCTCTGGAAAAAGCTATGCATTATCTAGATATACGCGTTTGTAGTAACTTAAGAGTTAACAATTCAGATGAAGACATAAATGTCGAAATTAATTTCTAAATGAGTTCTTGCACGAACGAAACGAATTGTCTCTGTGTAAATGAGACCAGGTCATGCAGCATCAGATTCGTCGATTTTCATTCAAGCTTGAAGTGTTGTCGATCCATCGGCCGATGCAGAAAGATAATAAACGACTTTATTTCTGTATTCGTAATTTGAAATTTGTATATCGTGTTAAAAAGGATATCATTGAGATCTAAGATCCGATAGAGGAATGTTAAAGACATAAAATATTTCTAGCAGAGTGAAGTACTCCGGCAAAAAAAACTGCATTTTACAGAGATATCACGATAACTTCTTTTATAACATGATAAATGTATGAAAGTTGCATTTATGAACACGTTGGTGTCAGTTTAAATGTCCATTTGTTCTTAATTGTTCTGTTTTACACAAATAAATACAAAGCTGTGTTCGTGTTAGCTTGAAATAAATGCATCTGCTCCGATCAATATTATAAAGTGTACTTCCAATATCAGTTATATTTGACTCGGTAACGCTTCTGATGCGTTGGTTCATTTTATAATGTGGACGTAAGCTTTAATTTATTCTAATTATTATTAGTGTTATCATTATGCATTAAACACATACCCAGACTTAGAAAAAACAGACTGTTGAAAACACGCGTAAATTGTTATAATACAAAAATGTTCGTAATCTTTATTATTGAGTTAGCATTTGTATTATTATATTCTTGAATTAAAAAAGTTAACATAATTATATTCTTGAAAAAGTAACGTTTGTAAAAACATGTTTTTGCTAACCCACGAATAAAACACAAATTGTGTACAACTTACAACTAAACGTGCATGTGTATTTGAAACGTATAAATAAAAGCAGTTACAGATCAAGTCTCAGCTAAGTGAAACAATACATACATGCGATGATGTATCAACAAAACAAACCAGTTAAATCCTTAAATATATGTGTCCTATGTTGTTGTCCTGATTCCCGGATTCTCGGCGCGCAGACATGGAATTGTGCCAAAGAAGATGTGTTGTTGAAGGTTTCAAAGCAATTAGGTTATTCCATGTTCAAGAACAATCATTGGGTAATAACGACACATGCATTACAAGCCTGTCGAAATAAGAGATGTGATTGTAAACTTACAACAAAGGCGTCAAGTATCGTTTATACATGTTCTGATTACGGTCTGCCGTTTAATGCACGTTTTCGCCAAGTGCGATGACATAAACACAAACATACTCTGTCTGTTGTTGAATGCAAGTTGAATGCACGTTAAATGCACTTGCTCGCTCAGTAAGATTCCATAATAGCAGCACAACTGCTATATAATATTTGTAATTTATTTTATGGTTGTCGGTTGCATCAATGCTAAAAGCAAAATATTTCTTATTCCGATAAGTTTTGTCCGAAAAGATGCGCAAATATTAAATACCAATAACTAAAAAATTCGCAGACCATGTAAAAAATAACAACTGGAAGCATGAAGAACGCAATGTAAAATTCAGTCTTGCATTCAAAGAATATTTTTGGCATATTGGCATTCCGCGCCTACAAGATTGTCCCATATTATAGAACATATTTCTGAATTCAGACATGCCATTGCGTACGTTCTGGCCAATTGTGATTCCAATATCGGATGTCGGCGTCACAAATGCAATCGGTATCATCAGTATGGCCCATGTTAAGAAATCACATATTACGGTTGAGCATTTTGCCAACGCCACCATGCGTAACAGCACTGTAGGGCGATCAGTTTGGACTAGGCCAGAAATACGTTCGGAAAAGCATAAGCTTTTATTATGCGAAATCGTTACCGCCGTTCTATTGATTTTGTTTGAAAACATCTATTCTTGAGTTCAGAAAAGCCAAGGATTTATGGTTCATCTGCCAATTGGCACAAACACATTTGAGGATGACGAAACATCTGTTCGTGAATCGCATTTAACACATCCACACAAAAAAAAACAATACAAGCAAATACAAAATTTTGGTGTATTAAAGATAGGGCTAAAGTTGTGGCTTATTTCCGTAAGACGTTTAAGTTCTATATCTACTTTCTTGTATTGATAATCGAAAAAAAGTTTAATATGAAAGGACGCATGCAACGATTAGATATACATGTAATCCAAAATGTCACATACACGTGTATATCTTTAGCTTTAACATAAAGGTTTTATTTACATATATATTATGTGACGTTTTACAATGAGAAAAAGAAAGAACATAATCGTTCAATTTTGCACATATTCACATTCATCTTAAATTTTATTCGGTTTTGTTGTAACAGTTAAAGACGTGTGGTGGATAGTTGTGCATATTTCCAAATGTTTTTGCTCTACTCAGACAACACAACCAACTAGGAAATACACCATTTTATATTTAGTTAATTAAAAAACACCGGTTTTAAGTTATATGGAGACACGTCAATATTGAAAGACTCGTTTTTACAAGCAATTTCGCACATTGAAATTCTCAGAAATTTAACGAATTCAATGCACTTCTATTTAAATATTAAAATCACTTCTGCACTCTCAATACATGTACAACTATTAAATTAAAGATTATATTAAGAGATATGTCGCAGAGTTTATTTTGATTTACCTAAAGCGGAAATCAATATTTGGATTGAGGATAAGCTTACAACAAAGGCGTCAAGTATCGTTTATACTTGTTCTGATTACGGTCTGCCGTTTAATGCACGTTTTCGCCAAGTGCGATGACATAAACACAAACATACCCTGTCTGTCGTTGAATGCAAGTTGAATGCTCGTTAAATGCACTTGCTCGCTCAGTAAGATTCCATAATAGCAGCACAACTGCTTTACAATATTTGTAATTTATTTTATGGTTGTCGGTTGCAGCAATGCTAAAAGCAGAATATTTCTTATTCCGATAAGTTTTGTCCGAAAAATGCGCAAATATTAAATACCAATAACTCAAAAATTCGCAGACAGTGAAAAAAGACTGGAAGCATAAAGAACGCAATGTTACATGTAATTCAGTCTTGCATTCAAAGAATGTTTTTGGCATATTGGCATTCCGCGCTAACAAGATTGTCCCATATTATTGAACATATTTCTGAATTCAGACATGCCATTGCGTACGTTCTGGCCAATTGTGATTCCAATATCGGATGTCGGCGTCACAAACGCAATCGGTATCATCAATATGGCCCATGTTAAGAAATCACATATTACGGATGAGCATTTTGCCAACGCCACCATGCGTAACAGCACTCCTACGAACACATTGATTAATAGCCGAATTCTCTGGGTTTGTTAATGAACACGTTGTGCAGTGTAAATGAATAATGTAAGAAAATACAAATACCGAGAAATGTAATTGCTTTGTACTATGAATTCGTATTAACCTTGAGTAGGTTAAAACAATATATAGCATATTCACATATCGTTGCAACAGTATGAGTAACAGTATGAGGATCTCTTATTACCAATTCTGTTGGAATATACTTATACCAATTAATGAAAAACGGTATAAGTAAATGAGTTATAAATTCACAACTACATAAAACGATGTCTTTCGAAGCATATAAAGCTAAAAATATGCAATAGGCAATTAATTTCTTCCGGATAGGATCAATTATACAAGTGGTTATTTTAACTGCAACTACTTTGCGTCTCCAAATAAAATCAGCATAACAGTATGATTTTCTTTTCGCACATTTTACGAAATACACTATATATATTGACGTTTTTATCGAGAGCTTGTTTCTAATATTGTCAAAATGATCTTTTGAATTCATATCCTTGATTTAAGCCATTACTTTATTATATAATTTTTAAACCTACGTATGAGTATATTAAACCAAATAAAAAATAACTGTATGTGTCTCATATCATATTCCTTATGGAAAACCTAGGGAAATTTCAGTCTGAGCTCAACCATTCCGTAACCAAATTTATGAGGGCAACTAAAACTATGTCTCACATTCGAATTGTTGCATATTAAATCACTATGTCCTGTGGTCCCTTTTTGTCATTGCAATTGAATTACTTCCAATCAATAAGCACAGTCTGTGTATACTGTAATAGCTTCATAGCTTTGATGCAAATAAGCAACTATTCTCCAAAGATAGGAACTCAAATAAACAGACACAAAAAGAACAATATGACATGAATACAGAGAAAAACTTGTATTAATGAGTTCGTGTCTCATTATTTATAGAATATAACTAAATATATTGTAATATGTTTAAAAAGGCCGTTTTTTTCATATGTGTTTTCGGTAATGCCAGTTCTTAAGTACTAGATAAAAAAAGGTCCGGATTCAGAATTAGCCATCTTTTCCCCAATTACTTCCGAGTTGATCATTTAAAGCCCTTTTGATTTAGACTGTCTGTTAACATTTAAATAAGTATATTACTAAAATAGAACTAAAATAAAGCATAACGTAACATCAAAGCTATAATGGGACAATGTTTTTATATTTTATGATAAATATGCACATCGCAAAACGTCGTCGGCACCAGCAGGAGAGAACTCTGTTATAAGATGCGGTCAATTACTTACGGCAAGGATACAATAACACAATACAAATACTCTAAACAAGAGAAACAATTCCATTAAAAAAAACACATAAAACACAAGTAAAACCATTTTTTTCAGATTCAGATTGGAGTTTTTTAGTTAGCTGTGCTCTAAACCAAAATTCCGATATTATGCCTGATCAGGAATAGTAATCTTGAATGCCATAATCCGGTTTCTTTACATATGTAATATTGATATATTATCCATGAAATCATATTACAAAAACATGTACTTTTTTCAAAATCTCAAAAATACAGTTGTGTATAGACCATTTACTGATTGAATATCATGACGGTTTTTATTATGATATTAATTGCTCAGCGGTATAACATGTTAAATGAGAGTTGGAAATAAAAAAGTACACGAATCCAAATTAACTGTCTGAAAAGCCATTGCCCGCTGCGGAACGAAACAAATTCGTTTGAATGCGGGTTCGACACAGCCTGTTACGCCTCGGGTAAAACAGGCATAATACTCTCTTTAGTTGCAATCGCATTAAAAATCTGCTGATACATATTTTAGAAGAACAAACGCGCTGATTATTAATACGGTTAATCACGCGCATGCAGAGCCCTCATGCATTAAAGACTTCCATGTAACTGAATTTTCTACGAACACATTGATTAATTGCCGAGTTCTCTGGGTTTGTTAATGAACACGTTGTGCAGTGTAAATGAATAATTTAAGAAAATACAAATACAGAGAAATGTAATTGCTTTGTACTATGAATTCGTATTAACCTTGAGTATGTTAAAACAATATATAGCATATTCACATATCGTTGCAAACGACAACCACGTTGGCGCAAGATGTTTAATAAACAAGTTAACGTGTTAACATTTAAGTTTGAAATTCTGTTTCTGTTTCTTCTTTACTCGAATTTGATGCTGTCAGCATCGGTGTCGTACTTTTGTATGTTGCCTGCGCATTCCATTTTCGACAATTGGACATCAATATTCCACAGACGTCTTTCTTGAAATGCCAGCGTTGTCTTTGGCTGATTCATGGGCGAAGGAACTATAGAAATGGGCGACAAGGGCCCAATTGTCTTCAATATTGACATCTATCACGTCGTGAATTGGAAAACGATTCTAATGATGGTTTTGAATAGTTTGGACAGCTCATTCATTATAGTGGGAATACTATCCACAAATTGAATGCAGCATTTAGGCCAAATTAGATTCATGCGGGTCGACATGAGCGGCAACTTGCAGCGGCAAATACACATCAGAATCTAATATCCTTATCCCCTTCTTTCAAACATTTATTAAATGTCTCTTAACAAATTAATACTCAAGTAGAATACCTATTGTATGGAAATGTAGCTATGTGGTTTTATCGTTTTTTTTATGTATAATGCTATATAAGCTCCAACAATTGAATATATAGTTCACACCGTGCATAGCTGAATCAAATCTGCCCCCTTCAAGTTCTTTTTATCAATAATGACAAATATATGAGCTTTGCTCTGTAAAAATGGGGATTATTGCATGTGCGTAAAGTGCCGTCACAGATTAGCCTTTGCAGTCCGTACAGGCTTATCAGGGACGACACTTTCCGCCGTAACTGAATTTTCGTCGAGAAGAGTCTTCCTTTAAACGAAAATAAAATATAGGCGGAACGTGTAGTCCCTTATAAGCCTGCGGACCGCACAGTCTCAAATGGAAAAAAACACAGATGCATTAAACCCCCTTTTCACAGAGCGAGGCTCGTATTATTAAACCACAATGTATTGATTATGCATTTTGTTTATAAACTTGACTCAAGGGATTTGTGAAAATAAGCATGCACACGCTGCTATTGAAGTCACTTCAACTTGCATAGTCCGCGTCGTTAAAAAATCTCCATGTACATGAATACATCTTAATAACATGATGTGGTCCATGCGTTTGGGCATATGACCAGGTGCACACCCCTATTAAAGAAACAAAAAAAGGTAAGGTGTCGATTTGCCTACTTAACGATACGTACGATTTTGTTGTTTTTCCAGCTTGTAATGAAAATGGAAATTCGCACCTTACTGATCATGAATAAAAATGGTCCTATTGCAATAATTTCAACTGTGAGTGTATGCTTCAAAGCTTGATTACAGTGTCTTGTTTGCTTGTTTGCGTATATATATCGCTCTTTGAAAAGGGGTCCAATGCATGTGCGTAATGTGTCGTCCCATGTTAGCCTATGCAGTCCTTATTCATTTAGAGTGTTTTTTTGTACAGTCTTGCAAATAACGCTCCACAAAGGTTTGAGATGCCTTTTTTTATTTTTCCTTCTCATACTTTACATCTTTAACAATAAAACGTTTTGAATCACCAACCTTCATACAAGAAAAAAAAACATGCGAA
The DNA here is from genome assembly GCA_007657795.1 of Dreissena rostriformis. NCBI lineage: Eukaryota > Metazoa > Mollusca > Bivalvia > Myida > Dreissenidae > Dreissena > Dreissena rostriformis. The sequence continues at coordinate 480,109 of VMBQ01000155.1, forward strand.
AACAATACAATTTAAACAGATTGCACGTCATTGGTATTGTTTGCATATGATATGCTACCAGTAGTTGATAAATATTGTATTGGTGTCTTATGTTTGAATATTTAAATTCTATTATTTACTTTAGAAGAGAACGGAACACATGCCTTTATTACGGCGGGGGCAGGGGGCAAGTCGAACTGTAACACTATACCATTTCCATTAGTGAACATTGTGTTTTATTGCCTCGTAAAATGTGTTTGTTTTACCTTCGATGCCAAGTTAGTTGCGACGTTTATTTGCATAACAATTCATGTTCAACATCAATTCCATATGTTCCTATCTATTCTGGGCTATACCATATAGTGATTTACCTTAATTATACGTTACACAATCGTTTAGAGAATTAAATACACATTATATGATTCGAACAGACGGAGACTATTTACATTCAGGATTTTCATTTGCTCGTAGACAACAGTATTTGCTGTTTTTCTTGCATTCATGTCCGAAAGGTACATACAAATACAATAGTTCATTCTTTTTAAATGGACGAAACAATTCAAACACCGTACCAAAAGTATTTACCTTACATTAATTGTCCTTCTTTATCTCTTTGATCGGTTATGGTCCGTAAACAACGATAGAGGCACTCACGAGTTTATGTCCCGATCACTATTTTCTTTAATGGACGGCGCGTAGTTAATATTAATCTCGCGTGTAACATATTTACGTAAGACGTAACCGCCCGGGTTATTTTGAGCTTATGTGTACAAAGCGGTGGCTCTTTATTGTATGCTGATTGTTTAAAATTGAAAACATATTTGTTATCAATTATTATAATTTAAATGTGTCTTAAATTGAGCATTTAATTTGAAACATATTCAAAATGTAAATATATTCTGGACTTACTTCCTTAGTTCAATTGATATACATTGTTTGTCAATGTTTTAAGCGCTGTTAAAATCGTTGATTATTCACTAATTAATATACAGTATGAAAATATTGTGTACAATATACGAAAAAGAAAAGCTCACGCCAAATGAAATAACAGTGACCAACAAGACAAACCAACACTTTAATTGCACCTCAGCCGAATACCATTGGAGCTGCGTGACCGGTAATTGTTTCTTCATAGGATCCTCAATCGGGGTTCCTATTTCTTAAATAATTCATATTATTAAAAGGTTTGCTGGACTTGTTTGGTATTAAAATGCTGGACGTTTTGGGTCGTATATTATTTTGTCTCTATATCATACTCATCATTATAACGGAAGTCTCGAAGTGTTCATTAATTCAATCAACAACCGACCTGCATAAAAATGGTCTTATATCAACAGAGAAAATACTTGAAATTATGTAAATTTATGTAAATTGCATACCAGTTTGCATATTCACGTTCGCGGATGCAAAGTGGCGATGTTTGGATTTTGGTCATGGAGTACCACGCACACAATCCTAAAATTCAATTAAAAGACGACAACACGCTGAAGATTTTACATTAATACGAGTCAAAATGTACCGATAAAGTATGTCTACACTATACATGTAATCTGTTCTGGAGCCGGTTTACATCATTTGAGACTGTGGTGCTTAGGACATGATGAGAACCGTGAAAGGTACATTTACAATTAAACACGATGTGAAGTACATAAAGGATATTTGTTGGATTTCATGAACAATTTGAATATTGGTTTTATTTCACAATTGATCATAGAAAAATAGCGTAAGATAACTTATCGACTTACACAGGAACTTACTTATTCGTTAAACCCGAATACAATCTGATTTTACAGTGTGTTTTTTTTCTTCAAAATTACATTGTTATGCGAAATTGAAAACAAGTGAATAAAAAACTAAATGTAAACATTTAGATTTTGACATTTTGACAGAGTTGTAATTGCTATTAGTCCTATTGTAATACACATGTTTTATTGCTAACTAAAGTAAAAGTAACGTATACAAAAATCACGAGAAGTCGCAATATGATTTTATTGTATACATGGTTGCAAGAAAAACATGCCATGAAAGTATATTACAGTAAACGGAAAAAAAATGCATTTTACGTATAATGAAAAATTAATTAAATACACTTCCTTGTTCAGAGAAACATCTCTTTTCTATAAGACTTGATACAATTTCACTTGGCACCGAATCCAGATGTAATAGCCCTCACGATAAACATCACTAACGCTTTATAACGACAAAAGCAACATTACGCGCATTGCATGGGTGCATTTTTGCTGTCAAATACGTTCAATACGCATTAACCAGCTAAGGCAAACCGATTCGTAGTAACGGATATATTTAACGGTATATTTCATAGTTTCCGCGCTGGTAAATACGTTTTACTAGTTCCATCACTCTATCAATTACACTTTTTAGTAACGCTTGACACATAAATCGGACGGACTGAAGAACGGGCGGGTAAAAGCAATTATATCCCCCTTTGAAAGTGGGAGGCATAACAGAAGAGAGAAATAAATAGATCTTAAGCAACTTTATAACTCTACATGCCTTAATAATAAATAACGGTTTTGTAAGATATGTGATTACCTAAACGTAGACAATAACGTCACAAATTGAGACAACATTCTACATTCCTAGACGACGAACACAATTGGCTGATAGATCTCTTGCCAAATCGGTGGCACGTTCTACCTGATTATCTCAAGAAGTGTCAGTTTGAGGCCACTTTTAGATCAAAACCCATTTGTATGGACAATTTTACAAACAATAAACGTAACATTCGTATTAATATGAAGTCTGAATCTTTATACACTTGAGTAGTCAATTCTGATTGTTTAATAGCCATTGAACAGAACTATATTCTGTTAAACATTTTTGGTCTAAATGCGAAATATGAAATTGTGAAGCGCAACAGAATATGTTAATACTGTTTGTGTATTTGTATTATCATTATTACAGACAGTGTTATTGTTCCACGTTTGACAACAACGTAAGTCAACATCCTGATATCTGTTACGTGTAATTGCTAGCCCTGCGTATCCCTTTCAAACAACGATGGTCATCATTTGCAATAATGAATGTCGTCTGCCAATCATCAACGGACAAAGTCGTGTTGCAATTGATTGTCAATTTACCAACACGTCTGGTATCAGACGGGTGGCATCTTAAGACAAATATTTGGTGTTGTACAGCCCGAATCGAGTTCACACTCCCGTTGTGTTGGAGTTTTTGACAATTGTTACGGCAATCAGAAATTCACTTACCTGAGAAAAATTATATCTGTTTGATTGTAACATTTCTTAATTGTGTGCAATATTTTTAAAAGATACAATTACATTATTTAGTTTTTGCATTGAAATACAAACAGACGTGAGGCATCGGCGTTTAGTTTGACCGAAATTAAAATCTGTATAGAAATGGAATACAAATCTTGGGAAAGTTGCACACAGGTATTTTTTTTTCGCATGTTGTTTGTTATTTTATAGCATTTTCTGTGACATACATCGTATTATGAATTTCAATACATGCTATACACAGCGCGGTTACTGTCTGGTTCGTATATAATTATTTGTAATATGGTATGAATACTTTGCAAACAATTGATTTTGGAATTTTCAGTCGAGTTTTTGCTTAGTGTCCCAAAGGTTTTGTAGTAAACAGTTCCTTAACGAATACCATACTTTTCAAGCATTTGTATCATGGATGGACTCAAATGATGGGCTGATTAAGAGAACTGGACGACTACATACAATCGGTCAATATTTCCATGGGGATATATGCTGTCATTCATGCGATTAAATATGTCAGAAACACATTAATTTATCCCCTGCATTCATGCGTATTTTATACTAGAAGTTTACAACCGTCATTTCATTGCAAAGCACTTGGCTTTACCCTTTTTGAAATGCAGATTTTAAGAAATGATGTTTTACTTCTTTTGATCATGGCGACATATTTATCTTGTACATTCTTGAAGAGAAATAACAGACAACAACGATGTGCAAGAAGCACTTAGAACCTTCGTGGATCATATTGATTCACAAAGAAAGATGACATGAAACCCACTCGGAAAATATTGATGAATCGCTTAGACCACGTTTCAATTAGTGCTTAGTTTATCGCAGAGTTCTTTAAATACTCACCCGGTGGCCAAATAGTGTTAAATGCTTGATTTTATTTAAGGGTCACAAACGATAACCGATTTATTCCTTTCTATTCTTAAGTCTTATACAGAATCCGACCATTTATTGCTATAATTGAATATAATCGGTGGCACATTGGAAAAATTGTTGCAACTGTATTACTCGTTTCTGTAAGGTATGTTTTAACACATATATGTAATAAGAGTGTTCAATCTGATTTTTGCAATACAAAGAAGCACATGGATGTGCCATTGTTCTAAATCGACGTGTTCTCTAGTTAATAGAGTTTAAAAAATATAAAAGGTAAAGCGAATGTTTTTTAGTCCTTCTTTAGTTAAGGCATCGGTTTGATACTTGTTCTTGATGTGCGTTGCAATCATATTCGTAAAACAAACGTGTCAAGAGTGTACAGAGAAATAACAACACCGATCATTATTAAGACAAAGAAATAGGAGTATTGGCATAAACAATCGTGCATATTCAGCATATATTTCATGTCAGTTTGATTGAGACGGACAAAAACAATTCGATGTTTATATAAATGTGTGCATAAAAATCTCCAAATAAAGAAGCCTAAGAAGAAAAAAAAAACTTGAAACTCCTGGGATCATTGATTATTTTGTAGAGTCGTGTGTTTTATTAAATGACTACGTAATATACCAATTTGTGCGAATTCGAAGCAATAAGGACCAAATAAATCTACTTTCTGAGGCAACCAAGTTCTTGGACTAGGTGAGACCCGATGGAATGGGAGCGGCCAGACCAGAATATCTTCAGAGGAAACCATAATCTATTCCGGACACGAAGACATGGAACACGACCACACCCAAGGAGTTGCACTACTATTAGCGCCGGAAGCTACGAGAGCACTGATGGCGTGGGAGCCCGTTTCACCACGACTCATGGCAGCCAGGTTCAACTCCAAGGGAAGGAAGATCACCAGCATACAGTGCTATGCGCCTACCAACGCAGCGNCTACTTAGGAAGCGTGGTCAACATTGATGGCGGCACAGATGACGACGTAAAGAGCAGGATTAACAAGGCAAGGGTAGCATTCAATACCCTACGTCCGATCTGGAACTCCAAAGCCTTATCCCAGCGTAACAAAGTCCGCATCTTCAACACCAATGTGAAGGCAGTAATCCTCTATGGGTCCGAAACATAGAGAGTAACTAACACCATCACCAACAAGATACAGACTTTTGCCAACAAGTGCCTGCGCCACATCATCAACATCAGGTGGCCTGAGAAGATCTCCAACACAGACCTATGGAAGAAAACCAACCAGAACCCCATCAGTCAGCACATCAAGAAAAGGAAATGGGGATGGATAGGTCACACGCTGCGCAAACCAGGCGACAACGTCACAGGGCAAGCTCTCGACTGGAACCCACAGGGAAAAAGAAAAGTGGGACGGCCCAAGCAGTTGTGGAGAAGGTCCGTCGAGAGCGAAGTGAAGGACGCCTGAATGACATGGACGCAGCTAAGGAGAGTGGCCCAAAACAGAGTGCGCTGGCGAGGTGTTGTTGCGGACCTATGCTCCACTGGGAGTTTACAGGAATAAGTCAAATCTACTTTCTGAGGCAACCTATACTCCGGAACGCTATGGGACCGAATTAATTAGAGTACACAAAACAAATGACATATGAAAACGAGAGACTCATTGGTTTTCACGCGTGTTTATCACGGCGTATTGTCATCCCGGGTTTTTCAAAGTTTCTTTCTTAAAAGCATTAATCAGTAAACGCCTCGGAAAGACGTTGATTTTGAATAGGTTTCTGTCTGATAAATTTCCATAAAATATCCTTCGTACGCTATCAATTCTACGACCTCTTGTGTCGAATTTGTCAAGAAACATGCGGGGGTATCTTAACGTAATATATTCAATTTCTAATCTAGCAATCGACTGGCTAATGCATATACTGTTACATGTTTTGACTCCTCTAGAGATGACGGCTCTCGCATTACAACAAGTTCCTGATACCTGACCCGGGACATTCCAGCTTACAGAATCTTAAGTTACTGTTCCAATAAATGTTAGCACATAACGTGATCATGTTGCTTCAAAATGCTGTTCATGAAGATAAGACAATCTATAAGTACGTTGTCCATAATAATTTATTTTCCTCGTTGTTAAAATGTTTGATTACAAGTGTGCTTGTCCTAATTAAAAACAAATACCATGTTTCGTACAAATACGAAACTTTTTTTGATTTTAAATACTTATATACTTAGCATGTTTCGACCATAGCCTCCATCAGTAGTATTTAAACCTTAACATAAAATGTGACGTCAACTTTATAAAATAACATCGTTTTTTTTCTTATCGTAATTTGAAACTTTAAGATAGATATTAAATTCAAAACTGTAATCACATCATTTCTTTTCAAGCAGATTATGGATGAGCCTACATTTAAGGTCGATATTGTATAAACCAATATTGAAATCCGGTTCATCGTTTTAATGCTTATAATAAACCGAATTGCCTGCATATCCAAGTCGACTCGAGTAAGGGAATACCTATTATGATCATGGTTACACTAATAACAATGGCGAACATGTGACAGGTAACAGATACGCAGTTAAGCAAACAAAATGCGCGAATGCTCTTTTTCCACAATACAATTAAACTTAATATAAAGTGGCGCATTGGCGCCTAAACCCGAAGCCACCCTAAGGAGAACCCTGTTGTATATATGGCCACAATTGATCTTACATACATTAACTAAACCATAACAGGAGCCTTTGCAAAACAGAATAAAACTAATTTGATAAGAATCTGGGTTGAAAAGAAATGTCGACGTGGCTTAGTGGATATGGTATCGGCCTAGCGATCGGGAGGTCATGGGTTCGAACCCCACTGGGAGCGTTCCTTTGATCTCCCTCAAAGACACCAAGTACTGGTTATAGTCTTAGGAAACGGACTCGAGAGCGTTTATATAAGTCTACGGCTTTCGATGCAATCGAGCTAAAATAAATAGGTTTAAACTAAACTAAAAGAAATTCAAATTCAAATAATCTAACTGCACACACATATCAACTGAACCTTAATCAAATACATATAATACATATACGGATTTCTGAATAAAGAATTATCAACATGTCTCAATGTTTGATTTAGCCTTGATCGTGTTTGGAGATTAATATTGGACATTAATTTCGTGTTTAACAGCTACAATACCACATTTTGTCTTTGATAATAGTTAATTAAGAAAACACAATATTAAACATGCGGGTAAATCATCATGTTTTACCTCCCAAGTTGAACTAATTTCGATGACAAAACCCACAGACCAGCGGCATACATCACAGATGATAATTTAATCGGAATTCTTTTTTGTCTTAAGGAATTAGCGATATGTGTTAGAACTTGTGCGATTTTTTTTTATATTTACGATAACATATTTAAAGGATAATAATACGTTTCTAAATAAAAGGGTATGTGTTAAATCAATTAAATTATATTTGCTACGCTAGCTATAATCTATAACGAACTTTTACAAATCAGCTACAATGTCGTTATAAAGCATAAGTGATGTTTATGGTTGGCAATTCCAGCTTGATTCGGTGCCAAGTGAAATGTCGTCTAGAGAAGAGACATTTCACTAAACAAAATATTTTTTTGCGTGTTGTGCCATCATGTATGAGTATTTCAGATTTCGTAGTAAAAGTTCAAGTTTCCAGTTTTGTATTGGAACATCGGAAAAACGCCCTTGACCAATCACATATAAGTTAACAAAATATAGTCAAATACGTGTTCTAATTGTAAAAAATCTGTCAACGCAACTTTTACTAGATTATTACATTCAATGGAAGGTCGGCTTTTTAAATGCATATGATAGTAATATTGTGCAGATTTGGGAAGAAGTCGAAATTGGAATGTTGACTCTTTCTGTTTTATGCACTGCGTTTCCATTATCGAAAACAATTGGTGTAACAAAAAAAACGTTTTCGAACTATTTTTTTTATAAAATAAAAATCAATTTTATCATTCCAAGAATAATAAATAAAATATACAAAAATGCATACTGGAGCTGCTGATGTAATTGAAATTACATAACCTTTTGAATATCCGTTTTTATATTTTAAAACAAACAATAGCATCAAATGATCGTTTCCATAGAAATATATGGAAAAAATGGATTAAATTAACTATTTCGTCGATACCATGTGGCTTGTTTATTAAGAAAATCACATGTGTTTCCTTGCCTTTTCACAATTTTAGGTTTTCTTCCGTCACGATACATGTAATATAAATATGTGGTAACAGATTTAAAAGATGAGAGCAACTGTCAAAGTCTTTTCTATACGATATATGTTATACACAACTAGTCAATCCGATGTTTGCAATACATATGTGGAAACGTTCATATAATATTGGCGTTAATCGTGTGCTCCGTGTGAATTAAATTACACCATATCGTTATACAATATTTACCGAAGTGTGTCTACACGATATTTGTATGGTTGATACTTTAAAATTTTATATATGTCTATATTGAAAAGTTTGTTTGATTTGTGGAATCGGACAATTCACATAACATAAATAAAAAAACGACCATGCTTTACACTGAAAAACAAGAAAAATTAGAAAAATGTTCGTGCTTATTCATTTTGATATTAAATTGTCGATTGCAGACTTCTGTTTTTTAACTGATCACGCTGCACATCACTTAGTGGGAGTTCAAAGCAACTGCGATCAAATTAAGCTTCTTTCTGAGGCACCTAAAGCAATTGCATCTTTATTTAGAGTGCAAAAACACATGACAAATGTACACAAAACAAAAACGAGCAAAATCGTTTGTCCACGCGATTTTATCACGGCATCTTGTAATCCAGAGTTTTCCACCGTTCTTTTTTTTAAAGCAGTTCTTAGGAAGCGCCTGGGAAAGGCATCGATTTTGAATGTGATTATGTCTTATACATTTCCATTAAATATCCTAATTCGCGATCAATTTGGCGACCTTTGGTGTCAACTTTGACAAGCAACATGCGGTGATATGGGTAGATAACATGAGACGCGTTCTGGGAAACAATGCACGTGCGTAAAGTTTCGTCCGCACAGGCTTATCAGGGACGACACTTTCCGTTTGACTTTCTTCAAACGAAAAATACCAAACATGCGGAAAGTGTGGTCCCTGACGATACTTTACGCACATGCATAAACTCCAGTTTTCCCAGAACAAGGCTAATATATTCAAGTTATATCCAGCGATCGCCTACTTAATGCAGTTTCCAAATATGTTTTGACTCTCTAGATTTGATGAATGCCCCATTACATCAAATCTCTGCAACCCATCTTTGCATATAAGTAGAACAATATAACAGTGTTTGTTCATAGTAATTAAATTTCCTTCTGTTATCTTCCTTTTAAGAAACAATATACATCTTCGAATTGTATTTGATCTCTTATTTGTATAATCTTTGTGAATATTGTACATAGAAAGATAATGATTGGCTTTGGTTAATAGAAGATTAAAGGAATCGTTAAATGCTATTTTAAAACGTATATTTAGCATTAACAATTTATTCCTGATACGATGTATGTGGATGAGTATACTAGTGATTATGGTAAGTGCTTATTAAATATGTTGTATAAGAAGTATTCCAATCGTGATTTGAAAATTTATAGCCGATTATAGGTGCACCTGAAATTTAGTGGAATAATGCATACACTCACGACACTTCATCGAGTTATTTGTAATGCTTACTGAACCACATTGCTTGCAGATCGAGGTCGATCCATACAGGAGATAACCTACACTTATAATGTTAACACTAATGTCATCAACAAATGACAAACACGTTAGTGGTAACAGATACACAGTTGAACAAACACATCGCGCGGGTACTCGATTACTGTAATACGAGTAAACTTAATATAATTTGACGCATTGCAGCCGTAACACGTATCATCTCTTAAGGAGAACCGGTTGTACAAACAAGACGACAATTGATTTTATATTATATTACCTTAAATACTACTTGAGCGCTCGCGAAAACGAATGCAGATAATATGCTAAGAATCTGGGTTTAAACGAATTCGAGATAGGGATGGTGTCATTAAGCACCTATATTAACCTAAACATACTTCTTATGGATTACGGATGGAGATGTCATCATCGTGTTAGGTAAATCCTGGTTAAATTGAGAATGAAATGTACTTTGTAATTATTTAATCATGCTTTATATGTTATGTTGAATACAGTAACCTGATTTCTGAACAAAAAATAATCAGACTGTTCCATGTTTGCTTAACCCGTTATAGTGTTTGGAGATAAATATTCGAAATTAAATTCGTGTTCAACCTCTCCAATGGCCCGCATTATCGTTTATGAAAGATAATTTACGAAACAGTGGTTCAACACTCTGATTTTTCTCTGTCTGCTAATGTGTTTTAAACATACTGACAATACTTATAATAATAAAAATAAAACTTAAGCGAACGTCCACATTCATAAATGAACCAACGCAACAAAAGCGTTACCTAGTCACATAAAACTGTTATTGGAAGTACAATTGATTATATTGATCGAACTATATGCATTTAGTTCAACATCAACTAAGCACAACATTGTATTTATTTGTGCAAAACAGAACAAGTAAGAACAAATGAACATTTAAACAGACACAAACGTGTTCAAAAATGCAACTTGCATACATTTGGTATGAAAATTGTTATCTTGCGTTTTCGATAAATAAAAAGTGCAGTTTGAGTTTGTGTTGTTTGTCGAAGTGTTATATTCTTCTAGAAATATTTAATGTCTTTTACATTCCTCTATCGGACGTTAGATTCAATGATATCTATTTTAACACGATCTGAACATTTTCAAACTACGATTACAGAAATAAAGTCGTTTATTATCTTTCGGCATTGGCCCATGGATCGACATGACTTCAAGCTTGGATAAAAACAGAGGAATCTGATCCTGAATAAAGTAGTCTCATTTTCGCAGAGTCAATTTGTTACGTTCGTGCAAGAAACTCGTCTAGAAATGTATTGCGAAATTTATGTCTTCATCTGACTTGTTAACTCGTATATTACTACAAACGCGTATACCAAGACAATGCATAGCTATTTACAGAGAGTATTGGCTTTCCGCCATAAATGTATTTGTTGCAGTTAAATAAATCATTTCAGAAATTTTGAAAAATCATACAATTGTTTACTTTTACTTATTCCGCCGCATAAACGTCTAGACTGAAATGTGTTAAAAGCAATCATTCTAACCACATTTGATAGTGACCAATTTAATACGGATATAAAGCCATAAAAACGTCCAAATTGCATTTATATACAGTCATATAAAAAATCGAGGAAATAAGTGTATTGGAATGAAATAAGTTTGTAGAAATACATACAACTGCAACACGCGTGGTATTGTATTATTGAGTGGTCGCTGTCGTTGACTATAATATTGTATGTGGGAAAGTTTTTTGGATGCAGTATCAGACATGATGATATTCAATCCACAATGTCTGATTGTCTAATTACGACCGTGACAGCAACTTAATGGCGGAATCAAATGCATTGAATAAGAAGCGCCATAAAAAAACATTGACTTATTCAGGGTCTTTTTTATTTCGTATAATGTTAGGTTGTTTGAAGGTACTAAGGTCGCCACGTATGTGGACCTATACAACTTTGATACGTACCATGGCTAATGAATGATGAGCGTCGAAAATAAACCGATAGACAACGTTAGCTGGATGCCACTGTTTCAACTTTAATTTATGAAAAACAAAATGAATGTATGTGAGAGTTCAAACGAGATCACACGTTTTTAACGCGCTTCTCCCAAAATGTGGGTTCCAAAGACAGAACAACACAAGTTAAACTGCTAAAGAAACTTGAACAGAAAATAAAACTAGTATCATAACAGTAAACAATATAGCAAAGTACCCTAATGTCGACAGTTTAAGGTTAAAATGTGTATACCAATTTTTATGATCGGTATCCTCCTTACTTTGACAAACAATTTAACGTAACTCATTGCATCCCGCGCTTTTTAAGTGTTGACTGTCAGGTAAGGATGCTTATACGTATCGTATTTACTTAAAACGTTAAGAAAGTTCGAGATCGTTATTTCGACATGGTGCCCCTTATATAAAATAACATCAATAACTTGTACTCGCTAAAACGCTCGGCGTTCCGCCGAGTTAACTTATACCTGCGGCGTTTATTACTTGAGCATAGTCGGTAAATGCAGACACAATCCGTTCTTATCAGGACACCGCCGCGCAACACCGCGGTAGCAGTGTGCTACTGTGCATGCCAACAAATAAAAACAGTGTAATTAAAAATTGTTAAAATACCGTGGCTAATAAAAATAAAGATAATTGTATAGAAAATGAATATATGTTTTAATTCACAGGTACGTTTACAATAAATGTTTTCGTCGTTACCAAGCTTATGTCGAGTAATTACGGCGAATTCGGACTCAACTTGTGTAAAACACGTGTTCAATTTACCGTTAAATTCCACCTCCGTTCCCTGCAAACGATTCGAAAGGCGGAGCTAAGCACGCGCTTTTACATATTTCGACGGATGCTATTGAGTTATTAACACCCGATTGGTTAAGCGTGTTGCTAGACAAAGGAAGCCAATTTTGTCGGCGAGAACGGTGTGGCTTTATGCCTTCAGACAGGAAGCGGCTTTGCTTTGATGACGTCAAACTGTTAATTCACACAGATTGCGAATTTTTGCGAATCTTTTAATAGGGTCCTCGGTCATTTGTTTACATGTTCATTTTGGAAAAAAAACACCTGCTAACATGAAAACTTTGGATTAATTTATCAAAAAAAAAAAACGATGTTGCAAACTGTAATTATATCCATTGGTAAGTATTAGTTAAAAGACGAAGTTTTGTTTGTCTAATATAATTTATGAAATCTCGGAGTTCTTTTATTCTTACCAATGACTGAGACTTGCAAAGACATTCTTAATGGAGTACTATTGAAAAATATTTGTCTTCAGGTCACATGGCACTATATTTAAGCTAAAACAGATGTGTACACAAACATGACTTCATTCATTGCGTGATATATGTATATTTAATCAATTTACAATTACATGAACATGCAAAGACTTGATTAACCCTATATACTGTGTTTTAACTGTGTTATGTCTACACGTACTGAATTACTTTATACATGTACTTCCAATCATATGCTTAAAGAATAAAACTACGCCTCTAACTGTAGCGTTCGCTTGGCATGGGATACAACACACATTTCTGGTCAATTGCAAACGTAATTCTGTCCAAGTTAAAATCTCTTTTCAGTGCTGAAAAGCTTGGTTGCTTTGACAAAGTGCTAAACCGTTATATGTGCTTTCTTTACATGGGCCATATTGATGATACCGATTGAGCTTATGAACCCCGACATTCGATATTGGAATCACAATGGGCCAGAACGTGCGAAATGGCAGATCTGAATTCAGAAATATGTTCAATAATAATGAACAATTTTGTTAGCGAGGAATGATAATATGCCAGACACATTCTCCGACTTCAAGACTGATAAACAATTGCGTTCTTGATGCTTCCCGTTTTTGACATTGTGTGCGAAGTGTTGAGTTATTGGTATTTAATATTTGCGCATTTGTCTGACATAACGTATAGGAACAATAATTAATTTGCTTTGAGCATTGCTGTAACAGACACCAATAAAATAAATTGCAAATATCTAACCGCTGATGTGCTGCTTCTATGGGATCTCACTGATCGAATAAGTGTATTCAACGTGCATTTAACTTGCATTCTACGACAGGCAGGGTGTGTTGGTTTGTATGGCATTGCACTAAGCGAAAACGTGCATTCCACGTTAGACCGTGTGTTGTATGTTTACAATCACATTTCTTAATTGCAAATGCTTGTAATGAATGTGTCGTTATTACCCAATGATTGCTCTTGAACATGGAATCTCCTAATTGCTTTGACACATTCAACGAAATATTATTATCCCATATCTACTCGCGGATCATCCGGGAATCGGTAAAACAACGGGCATTTAGATTCAAGGGTTTAATGGTTAAAAACTAATAATCATCTTTCAATCCAGAACAAAACAAACAACTGTCCTCAGGAGTCTTTACTTAATGTTCCTCACACTCGCAACATTGGTTCCCGGCATATAAGATAAGACAACGTAGAACTACATTGTCATCATAAACATAATAGATAAATACTCAGAGTGTACATGTATACTCCTTATGTTAGGAACCAATGCCACTTTCACTCACTCATGCATCCATCATCACAGAGACATCTGACTGTACAAATTGAAACTGATAATTGATTTCAATCATTATTCACAACTTAATAAAACTGCTATTTATATAAACAGTTATATGTACTAAAATCATCTTTTCAAATGTAAACGTTTAATATCTACCCTGCGTGCCAATCAAATGACCAAACCAAACTTACAATACAGTGCACGTGGACATCATATTTCAAACTTCATTCAAAATACTACCCTCAAAAACCCGTCACACCAGTTTATTCTCTCCAACATCAATAACAAATATGTATACGTCCAGACTGAAATGTTTTACTTCTTACTGTATTATCACTTTCTTACCTTTTGATATGCATAATATATTATATAACATGGCTTAGACAGACGATGTACTATGCACAAGTCGTGATCAAGTTCTGTTCTGTTCTGTTTTGATAAAAGCAATCATGTTAAAAAAATTTGATAATGACACATTTAACAAGGATATAAAGCCATAAAGAAGTTGCAATTGCCTTTATATGCACACATATCAAAAATCGAGGAAACGCGTGTACGTGAATTAAATTAATATTTAGAAAAACATAAAACTGCAAAATTCGTTTTGCTGTATTATCGATTTGTCGCTGTCGTTGGTAATAATATTTTCTGTACGACAGCTATTTGAATTCAGTATCAGACACGAAGCACTTCAATTCCCAATTTCTAATGACAGCAGCTGAATGGCGGCATTAAATACATTGAATAAGAAGCGCTATAGATCTTGATTGCCTTATTAAGAATCTTTTTTTATTTCGTGCCATTATAGGTTGTTTAAGGTACAAAGTTCGCCATTTATTTTCAACGAGTATACCTTGATACGTACCATGGCTGATGAATGATGGGCGATGAAAATAACCCGAAAGATAACGTAATCTGGTTGGCAAGGTTTGAACGTTTATTAATGACAAACAATAGGAATGTATGTCAGAGTTTACACGAGTACACACATTTTAAACGCGCATCCCTCAAACAGTGGGTTTGACAGACAGAACAACAAAGGTTGAAATTCTAAAGAAATTTTAACAGAAAATAATACGTGTTTCATAACACTGAACAATACATTATTTTTGAAATTAATGATCTCTTATGTTCATAAAATTTATTAAGAGGTGCATAGACATTTTTATTGGAGCAAAATTCAAAGGTATGTGCCTACACGTAACGTGGTTATGTATTGAAGCTTAGGCAAATGTTCGAAAACTCGCTCTTTTTCACTCGATAAAAACTTTGGGAGTTAATGTGTAGAAACAATAAGACAACGAGGGCGTTACCCTAAGTCATTGATTTTGCATACTTATAAAAGAAAAAGTCGTTAATTGATCGATATTAATTAAATCAACCTTTAAATCCAATTAAACTACTTTTTGAAAACGTACGTTATTTGTTATATTATTTTAATTGATAACATACCAAGCTGAGTCATAGTGTATAACACAAAAATGTAAGTGTTGATGAACAATACATATATAACAACACGGAATAATGTATTTTTTAATCAATTAATGAATGCAGTGTATTAATTTGTGTCGCAAAGCAATACAATACTTCACTAAGAT
Organism: Dreissena rostriformis; assembly: GCA_007657795.1. Lineage (NCBI taxonomy): Eukaryota > Metazoa > Mollusca > Bivalvia > Myida > Dreissenidae > Dreissena > Dreissena rostriformis. The sequence goes on from VMBQ01000155.1 coordinate 496,034, forward strand.
ATTATATTTCAGAGTGAAAATAAATATCGATCGTGCATGTGCATTTAACCAAATATTGTTTACCATTACATCTAAGCAAGACAGTAGGAAAGTTATTGTTTAAAATGTACTTGAACTTTTTGTTGACAGTCAAAGAGTATCAAATACCGGATTAAACTGTCGAAAGTCGTAAATAACCACAATTTTCATTCATTACACTTATTTAATTTCTCACATCTTCATCAATTCTATCAATCAATCATATTGCTCCAGACCCAGAACTGACATTGGAGAGCAATGCACTCTAAAGTCGTGCATGTATTTCCGTCACTGCGCATATTGGTTTTGCAGAAGAATAACCGACACGTGGCAACTAGGCTATTAACAACCGTTATTTGAACGATTGGTAACGTGTATGATACCGGCTTGTATGCCAGACCATTTTTTATTAAGGAGCAGACATGACACTTCTTGAAGCATTTACATTTAGTTTGTTAGTAGGTCATTGAATCAAGTTGTTTTCTGTTTGTGAACTGATATTCAATGCGTGCGATGTTCTCTCCTCTCCTACACCCTTCAATCCATTGCGTTGACATTACTTGAACTAAGCGGCATTTAAATAGATTAAAATACAAAGACAACATGCATTTAATTCCAAGGCAATCATTATCTCTCTATACTATGCCCCATGTTTTATTGTTAAACTACTTGAAACAAATATAGCAAATTGTTAAGTTCCAAAAGAACAAACAAAAAAGCATGTTGTTGAATGTGAATTTATAAACGTATTTACGGTGTGCTATCATGATACTATGTAGCGAAATATTTAATCAAATGATTCTTGAATATAATGAAATTACGCATCAAGACGTACCTTTCGCTTGGACATGAGATATAACTCATAAGGATCTGTTACTCCTTTTATTTTTACGTTTAATATAAACTTGCACGTCAAATTGTTTAGTACACATGAACTGTGTCCTATTTATGGGTTATTTTATACAAACAAGATCTGTTCTATACATATCTTGTTGTTTCTTTTCATGAATTGTAATTGTAACAGTGTACTACTGATACGGGTTTGTCTGTTAAATTAGGTTTGCTTAAACAATTTGGCTTGGATACGATTCTGATTGGCATTCGATTATGGCTCTATTTCTTATTTTTAAAAGGACATTTTTGAAGACTGTCACTTAGTGCACTGCTTGTGGTGCAATCTATATACACATATATGCAACTATCCTACTTTGTTTTCTTTATGAAGCTGATGACTGTGTGCTTTCTTTAAAATGCAGCTGGTTCTGTCTGTCGAAATACTTTGTTCTTCTTGAACTATTTTATGTCTTTTACATTCCTGTATCGAATCTTCGATTCAATGATATCTTTTTTAACACGATCTACACATTTCAAATAACGATAACAGAAATAAAGTCGTTTATTATCTCTCTGCGTCGGCCCATTGCTCGACAGCACTTCAAGCTTGGATGAAAATCCACGAAACTGATGCTGCATGACATTGTCTCATTTACACAGAGACAATTAGTTTCGTTGCAAGAAAGCATATTTACAAGCAAAACATTAAACGTTCTGTCTATTTACATTAACAAAGGTCTCTTTCCACCCAATTAATTAAACAATTAATAAAACCGTCTACATTTATTTTTCCGCTGCTTTTGTATCACCAAATGCAAGATATTTAAAAAAAAGAGGTAAGATTTTATGCAAACAGTGAGACTTAAATCAACTATATGGTGCTTTTTTTAGCAGTGTCATACCAAATATGATAAGACACAAACGTGCCCTTATTTGGCATTCTCAATTGGTTCGCTGATGAATGTAACACGGAAATACATACGGCATTACAGCGTATAGTATATAAAATACCCTTCTATATACATGTATGTTGTTTAAACACTGCTTATTAAAATATATGACTGTTAAACATTTTATGTATTGAGTCAATTCGTCAAATTTACCTCCGGACAAGCGTTTACAAAACCAAATCTAGTCTCCACGTTAAATTGAAACAATTCTAATGCGGTTTTTATTTCACTGAGACGCACCAGTTATGACAGGAAAAACATTGGCATTTTATTGTAAATCCAATCGTTTCCGCATGAATTATGAGAGACAAGACCAATTATCCGACACCATAGAGTGCCCCGAACCAATGAAGAGACCGGAATATTGCATTAAATGACGAGGTATCGGGTGTGACATGTCTCGAGTCAGATCTGTTCCGACATTAATCAGCCAACACTTTCTCGTCCCTATCATATTAGGAGGCAATCGATACACGCCATGGTTGCGGGAGAAAAGGCACATGGTCTTAAATTGACAAATGTCCGTTTATTACTTCTGGAGTTTCACTCCTTCATTTTAAATGAACAGTGTATTCATAACCTTGCTACGCATAGACACGTACAGATTGATACTAGTCATAACCATGATACGTTAATACACGTAAAGATTGATACATTTTATGATCATCGAGTGTGAAGGGAAGATTTGTGAAGATACCATTTGTTGTGATTGATATATTGTCACACTTCTACATTGAACAAAATATGTATAACTTCCACTCGATATTTGCAAAAAATGCAAAATATATCAAGTTTAATTATATCAATCTATACATTTAATACAGACGAATGTTAAAATTTCCTGAAAAGTAAACAAGTCAATCAAGCTATTCATTTGGTCACGAGCACTTAGAAATAGAAAATCGCAAATAACTTAACACACCTTAATGAAATTGTAACATACTTTTTCTGAATTCAGATCTGCCATTGTGTACGTTCTGGTAAATTGTGATTCCAATATCGAATGTCGCGCTTCATAATCGCAATGGTTATAATATACATACTCACAAAGTTTTGTTAATGGAAATTTCAGTCTGACTTCAACCAATCCGTTACCGAATGTATGAGGGCAACTAAAAATATCGTAGACACACGTATTGTCGCATATTAAATCACAATGTCATGTGGTCCTTTGTTGTCATTGCAATCGAATTACTTCCAATGCATAAGCACAATCTGTCAGCACCAGAAGGAGCGAAACCTTATTATAGTATGCGGTCAATTATTTATGGCCAGGATACAATTACCACACAGTGTGAACACAAGAGACACAATTACATATCAAAAATACACAAAACACAAGTAAAACTATTTTTTTTCAGATTCAGATTGGAGTATTTTATTTTTTTAGCTGTGCTCTAAACCAATATTACAATATTATGCCTGATCTTAAAAAGTAATATTGAATGCCATAACGCGGTATCTTTACATATGTACTATTGATATATTCTCCATGAAATCATATTTTAAAAACAAATTATATTTTTCAAAATCTCACAATTACATTTGTGTAGAGATCATTTACTGATTAAATACCATGCTGTATTTTTTTATTATTTTATTATGATATTAAATGCTCAGCGGTATAAAATTTTATAAAAGAGCTTGAATAAAAAAACTGCACGAACCCAAATTAACTCTCTAGAAAGCCTTAGCCCGATTGGGCGTAAAACACATTCTTTTGAATGCGGATTCAGCAGAGCCTGTTCCGCCTCGGGTGAATAAGACATTATACTTTTTTGAGATACAATCGCAATAAAAAGCTACTGATAAACATTTTAGAGGAACAAACGCGCTGATAATTAATACGGTTACTCACGTGCATGCAGAGCCCTCGTGTATTTTAGACTACCCTGTAACTGAATTTGCCACGATTAATAGACGAATTCTCAGTTTGTTTGTTAAGTGACACATTGTTCAGTGTAAATGAATCATGTAAGAAAATACAAATTTAACGTGTAAACCATGAAATGTAATTGCGTTGCAAAATGAATTCGTAAAATTGATAATCCTAACAGTATATAAAACATCAACACTTATCGTTGCACACGAAAACCACTTTGGCTAAAGATGTTATATAAACATACTAACATATTAAGATATTTGTTAGAAATTTTCCTTTCGTTTCTTCTAACCTCGAATTGGATGCTGTCAGCATCGTTATTGTACTTTTGTATGTTTCCTGCGCTTTCCATTTGCGACAATAGTACATTAAGATTCCAAAGACGTCTTTCTTGAAATGCCAGCGTTGTCTTTGTCTGATTCATGGGCGACGGAGCCTTAGAAATGTGCGTCGAGGGCCCAATTGTCTTCAATCGTCAAATCTATCACGTCGTGAATTGGAAGACGATTCTAATGAAGTTTTTGAATAGTTTGGACAGCTCATTCATTATAGTGGGAATACGATCCACAAATTGAATGTAGCATTTAGGCCAAATTAGATTCATGCGGGTCGACATGAGCGGCAATTTTCAGCGGCAAATAAACACAATAATCGAATATCCTTATCCCCTTCTTTCAAACATTTATTGAATGTCTCTAAACAAATTAATATTCAAGCGGAATGCACCTTGGTGGTTGTATCGTTTAATATGTATTATGCTATATTAAGATGTATATATATATTTATATATATGTTTTATGCTATGTAAGCTCCATCAATTTAATTTATTGCACAACGTGTACAGCTGAATCAAATCAGCCTAATAAATATATTATAATACATATATATATATAATATAATAAATACATATTAGCCTGTGCAGTCCGCATTTATTTAGAGTGTTTATTTTTACAGTCTTTCAAATAACGTTCCACATAGATGCGTGTATGAGACGCCTTTATTTTATTTTTCCTTCGCATACTTCAATTACTTAACAATACAACGTTTTGAATCACCAACCTTCATTAAATGAAAAAAAAACACGCAAAAACAATACAATTTAAACAGATTGCACGTCTTTGGTATTGTTTGCATATGATCTGATACCAGTTAGTGATATGTATGCAATGTTTTTCTATGTTTTAATATAAAACAATTGTATCATTAACTCTTGAAGGGAACGGAACACGTGCTTTTATTGCGTGGGCTGTGGGCAAGTCAAACTGTTACACTTTACCATTTCCATTAGTGAACATTGCGTTTTATGCCTCGTAAAATGTGTTTGTTTTTCCGTCGATGCCAAGTTAGTTTTGACGTTTATTTGCATAACAATTCATGTTCAACATCAATTCCATATGTTCTCATCTTTTCTGGGCTATACCACACAATAATTTACGTAAATGATACGTTACAAATCGTTTTGAGAATAAAAAACACATTATATGATTTGAACAGACGAAAACTATTTACTATCAGGATTTTTATTTGCTAGTAGACAACAGTTTATGCTGTTTTTCTTGCATTCATTTCCGAAAGGTACGTACAAATAAAATAGTTCATTCTTTTTATAGTGACAAAAAAATCAAACACCGTACCAGAAGTCTTAACCTGACATAAATCGTCCTTCTTTATATCTTTGATCGGTAAAAGTCCGTAAACAACGATAGAGGCACTGAAGAATTTATCGCCCAGTCACTATTTTCTTAAATGGATGGCGCGTACTTTATATAAATCGTCACCGCCCGGGTTATATTTAGCTTATGTGCACAAAGCGGTCGCTTTTAATTATATGGCGTTTGTTTTAAATTGAAAAAAATATTTGTTATCAATTATAATTTTTAAATATTTCTTAAATCGAGCATTTCATATGAAACATATTTTAAATGTTAATATGTTATTGACTTACTTCATTAGTTCGATTTCTTTACATTTTGTTGTCAATGTTTTAAAGTGCTGTTAAAATCGTTGATCATTCACTTATTGATATAAAGTATGAAAATATTGTGTACACTATAAGAAAAAGAAAAGCCCACGTCGGGCAAAATGAAATAAAAGCGACCAAAAAGACAAACCAAAAAAATAATTGGACCTTAGCCGAATACCATTGTGGCTGCGTGGCTTGTAATTGATTAATTCAATCAACAACCGACCTGCATACAGATGGTCTTATATCAGCAGAGAAAATACTCGAAATTATGTAAAGTTATGTAACATGCATACCAGTGTGCATATTCACGTTCGCGGATGCAAAGTTTCAATGTTTGGAGTTTTGTCACGGAGCACAGCGCAACAAAATCTTAAAATTCAATTAAAAGACGACACAACGCTGCTGATGTTACATTAATACGAGCCGAAATGTACCGATAAAGTATTTCTACAACATGCACACGTAATCTGTTCTGGAGCCGGTTTACATAATTTGAGACTGTGGTGCTTTGCACATGATGAGAAGAGTGCAAGGTAAAATTTATAATTACACGATTTGAAGTGCATAAGCGTGGACGAGTTATAAAGTATATGTTAATTCCCCAGATGGGAGTTATATCGTCATCGCATAGTCCGTCCTTCCGTCCGTCAGTCTATCATGCTTCTAACGCGGAGTATAACTTTCGAAGTATTCAAGTGAGTTTAATCAAATCATGTTATGATGTAGGGCTTTGAGTGTAAGCATTACTCTGTAAGAGTAATTAAGGTAGGGCAAGATTACATTTTGGGAAAAAAACAATAATGTGTATGCATGAAACATGATTGCAAGAAAAACATGCCATGAAAGTACATAACAAGTTAATGGAATAACATGCATTTAATGTATAATGACAAATTAATTAAATAGACTTCTTTGTTCAGAGAAACATCTCTTTTCTATAAGACACGATACCATTTCACTTGACACTGAATAGCTGTAATAACCCCCACCATAAACATCACTAATGCTTTAAAAAGACAAACGCAACATTACGCGCTTGACAGGGCGCATTTTTTTCTTTCAATCTAGCAAAGGCAAAACGATGCGCCGTAACAGACAGGTTTAACGTTATATCATAGTTGCCGCGCTGGTTAATACGTTTTACAAGTTTCATCACTCTATCAATTACACTTTATTTTAGTTACGATTGACACATAAATCGGACGGACTGAAGAACGGGCGGAGAAGAGCACATATATCCCACCTTTGAAAGTGGAAGGAATAAAAGAAGAGAGTAATACATAGATTTATAGATTTTAAGCTACATTATTACTATACATGCCTTAATAATACATAATGGTTTTGTAAGATATGTGATTACCTAAACGTAGACAATAACGTCACAAATTGAGACAATGTTTTACATCCCTAGTCGACGAACAAAATTGGCTAATAAATCTCTTGCCGTCGTTGGTCAAAAATGGAGGAACAATCTACCTGATTATCTCAAGAATTGTCAGTCTGAAGCCACTTTTAGATCAAGGAATAACACACATTTGTATAGTCAATTTTACAAACTCTTAGCGTACCAGTCGGATTAATATGAAGTCTGCATTTTTGTTAACTAAAGTAGTAAATTCTGATTGTTTAATAGCTATTGAACAGAAATATATTTTGTTTACCATTTTTGGTCTTAATGCTTAATATGTAATTGTGGAGCGCAATAGAACATGTTTATACTTTTTGCGCTATATAAATGCTATGTATTTGTATTATTATTATTAAAGACTGTTTTATTGTTCCACGTTTGACAACAAAGTAAGCAAACATCCTGATATATCTGACTAGTAATTGCTAACCCTGCGTATCCCTTTCAAACAACGATGGTCATCATTTGCAATAATGAATGTCGTCTGCCAATCATCAACGGGCAAAGTCGTGTTGCCTAGCAATTAATTGTTAATTTACCAACCAGTCTAGCATCAGACGGTTGACATCTTAAGACAAATATCTGGTAGTGTACAACCCGAATCGATTACACACTCCCGTTGATTTTGGAGTTCCTGACACTTTTTACGGTAATCAACAATGCACGTACTTGAAGGAGTAGCTCTGTTTGATTTTATACATTTCTGAATCGTGTGCAATATTTGTTAAAATAAAAAAATAAAAAAAATGTATTTGCATAGAAATAAAAACAGATGTGCAACAACGCGTTTGCTTTAACGGAGAAAAAAACTCTGTATAGGTATGGAATATCAATCAAGGGAAAGTTGTACACAATTATAAGTATCGCAAACCTACATGATGTTTGTTATTGGATATCATTTTATGTGACATAAATTATATAGTATTTCGTGTTCTGAATTTCAAAACAAGCTTTGCACAGCGCGGTTATTGTCTGGTTCGCAAAAAGTTGGTTGTAATATGGAATTAATATTTGTCAAAAAATGTTTTTGTAACTTTCAGTCGAGTTTTTGCTTTGAGTCTCACAGTTTTGGAAGTAAACAATGCCTATAAAAATACCACAATTTACAAGCATTTGTTTCATGGATGGACTTCACTGACGGCCTTAATACGAGTACTTGAAGATAACATACAATCGGTCAATATTTTCATGGAGATATTTGTTGTCGTTCGTGGGATTAAATATATCAAAAACACATTCATTCGTCCCCTGAATCCATGCGTATTTTATACTAGAGGTTTACAATAGTTATTTCATTGCAAAGCATTTGGCTAAACACTATATGAAATGGGGTTTATTAGAAATGATGCTTTACGTCTTTTGATCGTGGTCACATATTTAGCTTTAACATTCTTGAAGAAAAATGACAGACAATGTCGCTGTGAAAGAAGCACTTAGAACCTTCGTGGATCATATTGATTCACAAAGAAAAACGAAATGATAAATTCTCGTAAAATATTGATGAAACGCGTAGAGCACATTTAAATTAGTGCTTCTTTTATGGAAGAGTTCTTTAAATTATCGCCAGGTGACCAAATAGTGTTAAATGCTTTATTTTATTTAAGGGCCATAAACGATGACCGATTTGTTCTCTTTTGTTATTAAGTCTTAAACAAAATCCGACCATTTAGTTCTATAATTGAATATAATTGGCACATAAAAGCTGGTTGCCACTGCCTTACCCGTTTCTGTAAGGTATTTTTCACAAACATATTAATATTGTCCAGTCTGAATGTTGCAAAATAAAGAATAACATGGCTGTGCTATTGCTGTTAATCTACTTTTTCTCTAGTTAATTAAACAGTATCGTTAAGCGAAATTTCCTGTACTTGTTTTATTAGATCATCGGTTGCTAATTGGTCATGATATGCGTTGCAATCGCATTCTTCAAACAACATTTGTCAAGAGTGTACAGACAACAAAGACCTATTATGATTAATAAATAGAAATAGGCATATTGAGAGAAATAATCGTGCATATTCAGCACGATATTTAGTGGTAGTTTCTGTTAGACGGACTCAAAAGCTCGATGTTTATATAAGTGTGTGTTTTCTCGAAATACTTGGTAAGAAAGCATAAACATCTCAAATAAAAGAAGGCTTACAATACAAATATATATATTTCCTGGGATCATTGATTTAGTCGTACAGTCTTGTGTTTTATTAAATGACTACGTTGCATATCAATAAGTGCGAATTCGAAGCAATTAGGTCCAGATAAAGCTACTTTCTGAGGCAACCTTCACTCCGGAACGCTATTGGACCGATTTAATTAGAGTACACAAAATATATGACATATGAAAACGAGAAACATTATTTTTCACGCGACTCTATCACGGCATATTATCATCCGGGCTCTTCCACAGTTTCTTTCTTAAAAGTAATGCTCAGGAAACGCCTTGGAAAGGCATTTATTTTGAATGGGATTCTGTCTGTCAGTGATACATTTCCATAAAATATCCTTCTTTCGCTATCAATTCGACTACATATGGTGTCGAATTTGACAAGAAACATGCGGCTATATGTTTAGGTAATATATTCAATTTTTGATCAAGCGATCGACTGGCTAATGCATATTCTAGCAAATGTGTTGACTCCTCTAGATTTGACGACTGTCACATTTTATCAAGTTCATGATACTTGACCCTCTGTTTTCGAGCTCACATTATCGGAAGTTACTGTCCCAATGAATGTTAGCACAGAACGTAATCATGTTGATTAGATAAACATTTTAATTGGGATAAGATAACCTATAAGATTGTTGATAATAATTTAATCTCCTCATTGTTAAATATGTTTTAATACGAGTGTGCTAATCGAAATTCGATATAACGTAGATAATGAAAATACTATGTTAGTGTGATTGTGTACTTAAATTATCCCACGAGCGAAGAAAGGTTAACATGGCGAGGCTTGCCGAGCCTTGTAAGCCTTTCTGAGACGAGTGGGATAAATTTAAGTACACAATCACACACACATAGTATTCCATTAATCATACAAAATAATTAAAAAAAACGTAACCTTTTTTTCTGTTCATCATACCTCTACGTCCCCGATTTTACCGGGAAAGAATACGAGTTAATAATGACGTCATGAGCACGCGCGCTTAATATTTGTAAAACATTTTTTTTTTGCTGTTTTCGTTGCATTTTGTGTTTAAAATATTTTATATCTTGGTATCACATTGTTTGTTTTGTTGAATCTTATTCGATTTTACTACAAATGAATACTTTATAGTTGATTCCGAGTAATGTGACCTTCCTACACACATGACTAGGTGTGGGATAAACGTAGGTGTGGGATAAACCTTATCTTTTCTATATGGGTCGCATTGTGTTTTATAAAATCATTTAGCTGTAGAATATATGAGCCTTCCTCTGTGAAAAGGAGGTTTATTGAAAATGCGGGAAGTGTCGTCCGATAAGGAAACATTATTGATCAGGGACGAATAAGGACGACACGTTCCGTTTGTATTGTTTTTATTGTTTAAAGGAAGACTCTTCTTGGCGAAAATCCAGTTAAGGCGGTAAGTGTTGTCCCTGATCCGCGCACTGCACTTGCTAATCTGGGACGACCCTTTACGCTCATGCATTACACACCCCTTTCACAGCACGAGGCTCACATTAAATGTTAATCAATAATCAACAAATATCTTTTCCAGCAGAGTGTGGATGCGATTTAAATTAAGCCCGATAATGAATACACAAATATTAGAATCGCTTGATTGATTAAATGCTTATAATAAACCGTATTGCTTGCATATCAAAGAATCGAACTCACGTAAAGTATTAACTACATTAATCATGTTAACACTAATTACATCAATCAATGGTGAACATGGGATGAGAGGTAACAGAAACACCGTTGAGCAAACACAACGAGCGAGTACTCAATCTATGTTATACAAGTTATCTTAATATAAAGCGGCGCATTGGCGCCTTAACACATATCCTCCCTAAGGAGAACCTGTTGTATAAACAAGGACACAATTGATATTATTTTCTATTAACTGAACAATAACATGATCCTCTTCAAACAAAATAATAAAACCAATTTGTTAAGAATCTGGGTTGAAAAAACTTGGAGATTGAAATAATCTAATTGCACAAACATATTAATTTAACCTGAATCAAATACGTATATAGTTATGGTTGTCATCATCGTTTACTTAAATTGAAAAATGAAATGTTCTGTTTAATTAACTTGTGGATAATAAACGGTTTTGTTTAATACAGTTCTTGGATTTCCGAATAAAGAATGATCACCATGTTTCCATGTTTGCGTTGTCTTTGATCGTGTTTGGAGATAAATGTTGGACATTATATGCGTGTTTAACAATACAATAACCAAAGTTGTCGTTAATGAAAGGTAATTAAGGAAACAAAATATTAAACATGCAAGCAAATCATCATGTTTTACCTCACAAGTTGAATTAGCCAATTTCGATGAAGCACACAGACTATCGGAATACATTACAAATGATATTTTAATCGAAATTAATATTTGAACGGATAAAATTTTGTGTGAGGCGTAAAATGTAAAAAGAAAATACACATCCTTCCGATATCTTCGTATTTTTCATTTCCTTTTTCTTTCTTTGAATTAGAGATATGTGCGAGCGCTCATGCGATAAAACAAAGAAACGATATAATACAAGAGCAGCAATAAGTATTAATTGTATAAGAGAACCGTTGAACGAAGCAGTGATATAATAGAATGGTATAAACACAGACTTGAACGCAGTTGTGGCAGGACGTGAAAAACACCGAATAAGTCAAACATTAATACAGCGATTCACATATATTAAGTAATATGCGGGAAATACTTCGGAGATACATGGTTTATTCAAGATACATTAGACATTACAGTCCATGAGTACACATATATATTGAATATAGTTATACAAACAAAATGCATGCAAGTGGTCATCAATAAATACTAGTTCATGGCATGATAGATCATATACAAACTATATTAAGTTCTATACATAATGTTAACATGAAGCTCTATTGACAGCGAGAAGTCAAATTTTCTGACATCAATATTACTCAAAAAACTAGTTATAGACATTTCTTTGAATACATGCTTTGTGAACATAAGTTGCTAAATTTCTGTTAATTGTTTGGTTATCAGATTGTATTAACTCTTAAAAGTTTTGAACATTTGCTCTTTTCCAGTAATATTGCTTTATGATTTTTTTTTCTAAAATCATTGTTTAAGGAACATTCAAACACAAAATGAAATTCATCCTCCAAGACATTGCAATTTTGACATTTTCTGTCCTGGTATGGTAGAGATTCTGGTTTATGCCATCTGCTTGACCCTATTTCCAATCTATGTGAAGATACTCTTAGTCGGCACAGATTAAACCTAAACTTATCACTAGTAACATCATTTAAATAAGGCTGAAATTCAAATTTTCAAAAAAACCATTATAACTTACTGCTCTTGATGAATTACTCAGTTCTGACATTCAATTTTGTATTAAGGCATCATTTAATCTAGATTTAACAAGAGATAAAAAGCACTTATCATCACCTACTACTTGGTTTATCCATGCATAACGTAATCCCAAGGACTGCAACAAATTACAGCTTTAGCCCATGTGTGCATATTTGGTTTACTTATCAAACAGTTACACATTAGTGGATATATGCACTTAACATATTTATGGTCTTCTAAATGGGTAACTTTGAGCCAATACCTTATTACATTAACTGCACGTCTCACAATTAAGGATGCTCTACTAAGTTCTCCATACAAAAAATTATTTTGAGTTTGAATGTTCACAACTAATATTTTTTTACAGAAACTTAAATGTACTCTCTCAAGTGTCATAGATTCATTTAAGCCCCAGATTTCTGAGCCATAATTTAAAATTGATAAAACAAGTTGATCAAATAACTGTAATTTGGTCTGAATATTGATTGACGGAAAATTAAGTAAATATGAATTTAATTTAAAAAGCGCTTTTGAAGCTTGTCCAGCAAGAGTTTCAAAGGTACTTGCAAATGATCCTCCCGTGGTAAATACAATTCCTAAATATGTCAAAGATTTTACAATCTCTATAATCTCGCCTTTATATGCAAAATTCATATTTCTCCTTAATTTTCCCCCTTTTTTTAAAATTATAACTTTAGTTTTATTTGAATTTACACATAGTTTCCACTAATCACAGTATTCTTCCAACAAGCACAAACCTTTTATAAGTTCTTCCTCCGATTCAGCCATAATAACAATATCATCTGATATAGTAACAGAAATAATTTTAACATTCCAATATCAATCCCATTAAATATATAAATTGATAAGGTTCTGCCCAATTATTCAGTCTATTGTTAATGACTTTAGTAAATAATTTCCCAAATGTACTTAAGTATGTAATCCCCCTGTAGTTGTTAACATCATTCTTACTTCCCTTTTTATATAATGGTACAATAAAACCCTCACTGCTCATTTCAAGGAAATGTCCATTTTCAAACAGCTTATTAAATAAAGTACACACAACTTTTTAAAAGCTACAATTGTGAAGCCCAAATTAAAAAAAAAAATAATTGAGTAGATAATCAGGACCACTTGATTTACCATTGTGTATTTGTTAACAGGCATTCATAGCTTCCTGGTCAGAAAATGGTACATTTAATTCATCAAACATGATATTCGGTTCACCATTCAAATATCTGTCTTCAAAAAACAAAATATCTTCATCGGGTTGGTAAAATAAAGAGTTTGGATCATTTATTGATTTAAAATAGTTTACAAAATCTTTACTTTTTATGTTGTGTTTATTATCTTAAACACTATTATTTCTTAACATTTTCCAATATAATTTTGCATTACTTAGTCTTGCATTTTCTAGTTTCAGTGCCTGATTTTTGTCATAAATATTTTTCTTTTTTTCTAATTGTACTTTATAAAAACTTCTTGATTCCACCATATTTTTTCTATTTTTATTTGTAGGAAAGTTTCTGTATGCATTCAGGGTTTTATAATAACTACGTTTTAAAAACTTACATTCATCGTCAATATATGCTGCATCCGTAATGTTTCCAAAACATGTTTTGTCAGTACAAATTCTTTTAAATAATGGTGAGCTTATATGTTCAATAACTTCACAGAACGAGCTTAAACAGTTATCTAAATCACCATTATTTTGAGACTGTCCAATATTAATACAAAGTGTATCAAATGTATTTCTTATACTGTCACTATTTATTGCATTAATATTATCATTTTTCTTTTCATCCTCCCATTTATACAAATATGGTAATTGTTTATCATCATTTTCAAATGTGTTATTTGAAGTTTTATCGTCAGCAATAAAATCAAGCAAAACTTTTCTTTTAATGCTAAAGGTTACAGCACAATGATCTGATAACATATTTGGTTCTTAAATTTCAAATGTTTCAATATATGGGAACATATTACTTTTACACAAAACAAAATCAATAGTACTTAAACCTTGTGCACCTACGAATGTGTGTTTTCCAATGCTGCTATCTGACCCAAGTCTGCCATTCACTATTCTTAACCCTGAAATTTTATAAAAATCCAGTAGTAACTTGCCATATTCATTTACAGTTTTATCTAAATTGCTTTCTCACCAACTCTGGCATTAAAATCCCCACATAAAGAATTCACATGATTCATCATAAACATTATTAAAGTGCAGTAGGTCATCTGAAATTAATTCAAAAACACTTTGATCACCAAGGTAGTGTCTTCCACTACATTGTGGTGCATTATGTACTAAACATAAAAATACATCATGATCTAACTCAAACAATTTACCATCTATCTTTATCCATTGTATACAATCACTGGTTCTCTTAATGAATTGGACATAATCTTTTAGTTTGTTATTAATATACATGGTAATTCCTCCACTGCTTCTTTTTGAAATTTTTAGTGTAACTTTTCTATGTAAAATGTATGCAGTGAAAATTTCGACAATATAATTAAAACTATCATTGGACCAGGTTTCTGTGAACAATAAGATATCATATTTATTAAATAATGTTTTCATTTCTAAACTGTCAAGCTTGTTATACTGTTTAGCTTTTAGTCCTCGCACATTCAGTAAACATATTTTGACCTCATTGACCCCGCTATCCTACTTGGTTTTATTTCCTGCTTTTTGATTGGTCAGTCCCGTCACGCTTTCTGTCGCTCCGTCCCGTTTCAAATTCCCAATACCGTCTCTCGTCATTGTTTCGTGGGATCCCAAAGAAAGTTACTGATACCCCGTGCTATTTTTAGCATTGTTAACACGCTGTGTATCCACACCTTGTTCGTTGTCCCTAGTGATGGGTTTTCCCGATGTTTTTGAAGATCAATATCTATAGATCTGTAGCACAGCACTTTGGACACATGTTCTTGTCTCTCACACATATGCTCCATGTCAATAATTCTGTTTTCAAGTTCTGTACAATAACGATGTACATTTTGGACATCTTTCCTGCACGCATGCTGCTCTACCTCTACATCATTTATCTTTTCGATGTTTTTATTAACCTGGGCAAAGATACAATTGAGTTTTTCATCGGTCGACAAGTTAGCAAAACTGACACTACTACTGCTACTTGCCTGTTTCTTTTCTTGTTCACGGTTTGCCATTTCCCGCCATTGTCTCCTGTGTTCGAAATCACGAAACGATTTTCTAGAGATATGCCCCCGCAAACGTCAAAATCATCTTCATCAACACTGTCACCACTATATTCCTCGTCACGACTATCCATTTTACAACAAATTACACGAACAATTTAAGTAATTTTAGCAAATTTCTTTCCCTCTATTGATTTCACGACTTGACCACTCATATACATGTATATACCGAGATAACCCTATCCTATCTTCCAATTAGTGCACAGCAAGACTGTGTAGAAACCGGACTGAATTGCAAACGATAACAGTTTGGTTTACTACTAAAACAATTGGATACGATGATTGATGCCTCCGGTGATTTTGAGCCAGAGCCTCAGTATTCTAGAAGCATTTGATGACTTCCATTAACTCATTAACTCGTTCTCGGCGATATGGGTATACATGTTGAACGAGTGGTAACGTTAATGACATTTGCTTGTATGCCAGACCATTTTTATAAAGAATCAGACATAACACTTCTTGCAGCATTAACATTAAGTCTGCTAGTTGTTAAGTGAATCAAGTGTTTGTCTGTTTGTGAACTGATATTCATACGCGTCCTGTTCTCTCCTCTCCTACACCCTTCAATACATTGTGTTTACATTACTTGAACTAAGCGGCATTAAAATAGATTTAAATATGAAGTAAAACATGTTTTTGTTTTCAAAGCAATCATTGTTTTTGTTGTAAAACTACTTAAAGCAAATATAACAAATTGTAAAGTTCGAAACGAACAAACGAACAAAAATTAAATAAGTTTACTTGTTGTTGAATTTGAATTTATAAACGTATTGACGGTTTGATATCATGATACTTTGTACCGAAATATTTAATCAAATGATTATTGAATATAATGAAACTACGACTCAAGATGTAGCTCTCTCTTGGCAAGAGATAAAACACACATTTCTGGTCGATTCCGAATGTATTGCTGGCCTAGTCAACGCTGATCTCTCTACAGTGCTGTAACGCATGGTGGCTTTGGCAAAGTGTTCAACCATTTTATATGATTTCTTTACATGGGCCATATTAATGATACCGATTGCGCTTACGACGCCCGCCATTCGATATTGGAAGCACAATTGGCCAGAACATACGCAATTGCAGATCTGAATTCACAAATATGTTCAATAATATGGAATGCACTTGTTCGCTCAGAATGACAATATGCCAGACACATTCTTTGAATCCAAGACTTAATTTACATTGCGATCTTTATGCTTCCAGTTTTTAACATTGTGTGCGAATTGTTGAGATATTGGTATTTAATATTTGCGCATTGGTCTGACACACATAAATTACAAATATTAAACCGCGAGTGTGCTGCGTTTATGGCGTAGCACTGAGCGAACAAGTGCATTCAATGTGCAATCAACTTGCATTTAACGACTGGCAGGGAATGCTTGTTTTATGGCATCGCACTGAGTGAAAACGTGCATTAAACGGCAGACCGTAATCAGAACAAGTATAAAAGATACTTGGCGACGTGGTTGTATGTTTACAATCACATCTCTTAATTAAAATTATTGTAATGAATGTGTCGTTATTACCAAATGATTGTTATTAAACATGGAATTTCCTAATTGCTTTGACACATTGAACAAAACATCTGCTTAGACATTATTCTATTTCAGCTCGACAAGCATCCAAACATCGATAAAAACTAGGACACGCTGATTCAAGGATTGAATGTTTAGTTGTGTTGATACATCCACGCATGTATGTATTGTTTCAAAAAACAAAGACTGGATCTGTTACTGCTTTTATTTATACGTTTCATAAAACTTGCACGTTAAATTGAATGGTGTACACGAACTGTGTTTTATTTATGAGTTATTTTATACATATACATGCATATGTTAAAACAAGATCTGTCCTATAAATATCTTATTGTTTCTTTCATGAATTGTTATTCAGAGTACTACTGATACGGGTCTTTCTGTTAAATTAGGTTTGCTTAAACAATTTGTCTAGGATACGATTCTGATTGACATTCGATTCGGGCTCTATTTCTTATTTTTAAAAGGACATTTTTAGAGACTGTCAGTTTGTGCACTGCTTGCGGTGTAATATATGTACACATATAATCAACTATCCTACTGTGTTTTCTTTATGAAACTGGTGATCCTTTGCTTTCTTTAAAAGGCAGCTGGTTTTGTTTGTCGAATTACTTTATTATTCTTAAACTATTTAATGTCTTTTACATTCCTCTATCGATTCTACGATTCAATGATATCTATTTTAACACGATCTACACATTTCAAATAACGATTACAGAAATAAAGTCGTTTATTATCTCTCTGCGTCGGCCCTTTGCTCGACAGCACTTCAAGCTTGGATGAAAATCCACGAATCTGATGCTGCATGAAATAGTTTCGTTCGTGCAAGAAATCATATATAAACTAATTTCGAAATGTATGACTTCATTTGCCTGGTTACTCTTATGTTACTGCAAAGCGTATTTCTAGACAATGCACAGCTATTTCCAGACATGTGTGGCTTTCCGCCCTTCAGTTTTTTTTTCAGTTAAACATAATTATATACAAAATTCTGACACGATTTAAAAATATTCATGTTACTTGATGACGATAGAAACATTGAAAAACATTCAATTAAGTAAATATTTTGAATTTTCGAAGCATATTAACAAGCAAAACATTTAACGTTCTATCTATTAACATTAACAAAGGGATCTTTTGACCCAATTAATTTAACAATTATATAAAATACACTTCTATATACGTGTATGTTGTTTAAACACAGCTTATTAAAATATATGATTGTTAAATTTAATGTATTGCGTCATTTTGTCAAATTTACCTCCGAACAAACGTTTACAAAATCAAATCTAATAAACCAAGTAAAATTGAAACCATTCTAATGCGGTTTTTATTTCACTGAGACACACCGGTTATGATAGGAAAAAACATTGGCATTTGATTGTAAATCCAATCGTATCCAGACCGCATGAATTATTAGAGACAATTATCAATTATCTGACACCGTTGAGTGACCCGGACCAATGTAGAGAGAGGATTATTGCATAACATGACGATGTATCGGGTGTAACATGTCTCGAGTCAGATCTGTCTGAGACTAATCAGCCAAAACTTTCTCGTCCCTATCATGTTAGGAAACAATCCAGTGACGCCAGGGTTGCGGGAGAAAAGGCACATGGTCTTAAATTGACATATGTCCGTTTATTGCTTTCAAATGAACAGTGTATTCATAACCATGATACACAAAGATACGTACACATTGATACTTTTAATAACAAGGATACGTCAAGATACGTAACGATTGATACATGTTATGATCATCTTCTGTGAAGTGAAAATTTGTGAAGATACCATGTGTTGTGACAGATATCTTGACACGCTTCTACATTGAAAAAAATATGTTTAACTTCCACTCGATATTTTGCAAAATATGCAACATATATCAAGTTTAATGATATCAGTCTATACATTAATTACAGCCGAGGGTTAACATTTCCTGAAAAGTAAGCAAGTCAATCAAGCTATTCATTTGGTGACTAGCACTTTGAAATAGAAAGTCGCAAATAACTACACACATTAATTAGAAATTTTAACATACTTTGTACATGTCATGTTGACCTCCTATCGCCGTAGTCATCTTTTCGTTAAAGATGCTATATACAAGAGAATGTAATATTCCGGAATAAATCAGTCCAATGAAATGTGTAACATGAGCGGTACTTTGTTTAGACAGTATTGCTCTTTCTTTAGGCCTTCGATTGTCAATGTGAATGTTCCTAAATGTCTACATTTCGACGATTGTTTATGAACTAATAAAAAAAGGCTGTTTAAGGTGACATTGTTTGAGTTATTTATTGCAAAACGAACACTCATGGTCAAACATACAAATACAGCATGACGTTCCGCTTTATTACACTAGCTGAGACAAAGTCGTGTGTCATACAAGGAATATATAGATTGCTGTAAAAAAAAATATGTTCCAGATTTTACGCTGACATAGTCGTTAAGACGACACGAAACTTTAAAGAATGGACGTTAAGAAGTTTCTCGGCGGATTGATGTTTCGACCAAGCTTATTATGAAATAGTTATTAACATTCATTTTTGTCATTGTGTCTTACCGAAAAGGATACAAGTGCATACTAATTTATTAAATTATCAAGCTGCGGCTGTTTTTAATAGTTGACACACCAGATATGATAGGACAAACAGGGTCTGTTCATTTACATTCCAATTGTTGTTATTGGTGTGTGTCCGCATGACTGATGAACGACAATGATGTTATCTTATATATCAACATAGAATGACCCACGCCTCTGAATAGTCCGAACTATTGGATAATATGTCGATGTGCCGGGTCTCGAATTAGATCTGTTCCAACACGTATCAGATAACACTTCTTCGTCCATATCAGATAAAGAGGCAATCCAGAGGTGCCAGGATTGAGGGAAAATAATGATATTGTCATATGTGAAAATCAGTCATTTAAGATATTAGCAGTGTACTAATAACCATGATAAGTTGACAACATTTTCAGACAGACAGTACCGTCGACAGACTTAAAACCCTCAAGTCATAAAGTTGTATCGTAATTGTTATTGCAATTTTAACGCATTTACCAATTGAACAATTTGAAAAATACTGCATATTACTAGTCTGTCATAGTTATTACAATAATATGTCAATTATTTAACTGAATTTTTTACGTGTATTGTTTAAACATTAAGATTTTTTCAGATGATTGGCGCAACCAATTATAAACCATTTAACAAACGGGCCAATTAATTTACTTGACAGTTTCTCTTGTTTTCAAACTGCATCATGACGCAATCTTGAACGTGAAACTACTTCTTATTATGGTAAGCTGGCAGATGCTACAGTGACGTTAATTTGACAGTATAATTTGTTGTAACTTATTCGTTTATATTATGCTAAGTGTATTCAGCAATTAATATAATAGATATATTTTCAACATGTTCAACATATTTATATTATCATGTATTTAATGTAAAATCGACATATCCGAAGTTGAACAACACATCTCTAAAACGACAATATAATAACAAATCTTGAAATTAATCTCCAATTGATGCTTTCAAGTGTTTAAGCTCTATATCTTCGTTTGAATAAAACAATATGTTATTTCTAGGTTTCTCATCCGAACGAAATGCTTTTATTAGACGAACTTGATGGTCCGTGTATACACCGTCTTTATTAACAAAACTAAACACGAAAATAAACGCATATTAGTTCATATTCCGATTTTCTTATAACCGAAACAAAAAAAAAGCAAATTGACTTACTTATATCGTTTTTCGTTTTACAAATTACTAAACAAAACACGAAACTTGTTTCCCTATTCATATTTCGTTTCATTTTTAATATTACAAAAATCAATATTTGAAAATTGAAACAAAGTGCTAGCTCCTGTTTACCGTTCTTGATTTGATAAAACGATAAACGGAAAACGAGGGGCGCTGCGCAGCTTAATTCGTGAGATAAGTACTGTGTGATGTTCTTTCGCAGTTTCCTCCCTTTGATATTATTATTTTAAATAATAAAATGTACACTATAATAGAGGAAGAATAGTCTTGTCTTGGCACAGCTCTTGTTGGCTATTCTAATGCAAGAATAAATAGATCAACAGTAACGTTATATTATGATACCAATGTACATGTATTTATTTTTTAATTCATTGGATTTGATTTAATGTAATATGCATTTCAATAATTATTGCACAATAAAATAATTTTTGTCAGCGTAGCTTTTTTCATCAAGTAATGAAAAAAATCGTATTATTTATTACATATTTATTCATATCTGTTTAAGATTCGAAAAACAATCCGCATTATTGCTCAACATATACATTCAATTAGTATGGTGCACAATTCCCCCGAGGACATGCACTGCTTCATGAAGCCCTGTCACGACACGCCGTGTTCCGTCCTGGCTCCTACACTTAGGGTATCTGGCTGGCGGTGAGCTCTCGTACCATGTGTTCACCCAGTTCTTGCATATAACCAGTGATTCGCAACACGTTGCAAATGTAGGATGCGACACTTGTCCTGAATGTAACAGTCTATGTTTTTATAAAGTTCAGAGCAAACAGTGGAATGCCTGAAGCTATGGGTTCACGCGCTGAATTCTTTTTTAATGTTATCAGCATGATTATGTTTGGTGCTTCCTTTATAGGATAAAGAAAATATGCTTAAAACAATTAAAAAAATATTTGAAACTCTTTGCGAGACCACAACATGCAAATAACAGAAAAATCAACGCTAAGTATAATCCATTATTTCAAATACTTTATAAGTAACAACTCTTACGTTGTTACAAATTACTTAATTTATTTCAATAACGTTTTTGTTTTGNTTTTTTTTTTGGACAGATTATGTCCACTTGTTGAAGGACTGTTAAAATGAACTGGATGTGAATAAAACACATTAAATAATATACTTTCGAATTATGAATGTACTTAAACAGATCATGCAAGCGAACGCGTTCTTGATGGCGCGTTCTTTTTCCAGGCTTACCGCCAACACCACCTTCACATGAGTCAGCTGGCTCAGTTGCCTCTGGACGGCCCAGGCAAGGTCCATTACCTGTTCCATGACATTCCGGGCCCCGTAAACATCCTCGTTCTCTCGTGTCCCGCCACGCCCTTTGCGTCTTCTGTTTGAAGAAAATATACTTTACAATTATTGAAGAACTAATCAATAAAATAAACTCTGAAACTCGTATATATCCTTGACTAAGTAAATCATACACGTATCTCTTTTTTTTCTTTTTTTTTTCTTTTCTAGGTTGCCGTGGCGCAGTTGACATGGTGTCCGCCTTGCGACTGAGATGTCAGGGGTTGGATCCCCACTGTGGAAGCGTTCTTTCGATCTCCCCCAAATATACCAAGTACTGGTTCTAGTCCCAGGAAACGGACTCAAGAGCGTTTTAATAAGCTTACGAATCGTTTTAATCGAGCTACAAAAATAGGTTTAAACTAAACGCTTTTCTATAATGGTATTCGAGTTTCATTTAAGGAGACAACCAGGGTCTAAAACGGAACATTTCAACGCGTGCAAGTGGTTTCTATAGGCGTGACGTATGATATTCGCCTTCTTTATGTAACGTTACTTTTAAAAGGTAAAATAAATAAATAAATAAATAAATAAATAGTGGCGTTTTAAAATCATTGTAAGGTAAATATTTTATTTGCATTAATCTTGAGTGTTCTTTCCGGAACACTAAACATGTTGTTTAATGAATTATCTTAAATGCACTTCAAGCGCAAAACGGTTTCATATAAAGTGTTTGGTTAAAACTCTTGTTCAAGAGCAAAAATCACTAGACATATCACCGTGCAGTTGTAAAATGTAACATGTATTTGTTCTTAATCGAACGAATTGGAAAGTATATATTAGACACCTTGCACTTTACCATTCCATAGGATTGATTTTTTTAATTTATTCATCTTTTGCCCTGTTCTTTCTTTCAATATTGGCAATACTAATACAACTTTAACATTCTATTATGTAAGGTGAGGTTAAAAGATAAACATAGGGGATATTTTAGAAGCCCTCGCCGATTATTTTTCTCCTTATAACGTCATGCGGGTCTAAGAGGTAATACTAATAGGAATACGGGACTCAGGGGAAGGGGTATTACAGCTCTAAATATGTAATTATCCCCCTTATAAAAAATAAAAAATAAGTTCTGAATTTACATAGCATAGGGCAAAGAACAAGAAGTGTCCTAATAGGCCATTTATAGTCATATCTATTCGGCTGATGGACATGAAATACCGGTACGTTGGAAACCATTTAGATGTCAAGATTATGATCATTTCAATTTGGAAAAATACAATACCTGGAAAAACAACTGAAAATATACACGTGTTTGTCCCTTACGGCGTGACTTTTCCTCCCCGAAAAAAGCGCGTAAGAAGCAATGATGATGGAAATAAGTGATTAAGTCTTATGTAAGGGAGAAAAATACGCAAAAAAGCCACTAATGAGTTTCCTCACCCAAGACAGCAAAACGCCACTCGTTTTTCGTGTTTCGTTTACCGTTTTTTCAAACCAAGAACGTTTAACGGAATCAAACAATCCGTTCCAATTTTTAAACATTTATTTTCATTATATGAAGATTGAAATGAACTATGAACCGTGAAATCAATGTCGTTATTTGTTTTATAATTAGTACAACGAAAAACGATATAAAGAAGTTATTTGAGTTTTTGTATTTTGTTTTTGTTTTGGTTATTAGAAAATCGAAATATCAACTATTATGCGTCGATTTTCATATTTCGTTGTGTCGAATACAAAACGAAAAACGAAAAGACAGTATAAAAACGGACCCTGGATTCCGCCGTTCTATTGATTTTGTTTGTAAACATCTTTACTTGAGTTCAAGCGTGCCAAGGATTTATGGTTAATGTTTCCAATTGGCACAAACACATTTAAGAATGACGCACCATATCGTCGCGAAACGAATTTAACAACACCACAAAACATAGCAATAACAACAAACACAAGCTCGCGGTGTATGC
Organism: Dreissena rostriformis; assembly: GCA_007657795.1. NCBI lineage: Eukaryota > Metazoa > Mollusca > Bivalvia > Myida > Dreissenidae > Dreissena > Dreissena rostriformis. The sequence goes on from VMBQ01000155.1 coordinate 520,313, forward strand.
AAGGAAGGGCTATAGATAAGGCTTGTTTCCGTTGGAAATTTAAGTTCTATATCTACTTTCTTGTATGTTTATCGAAATGAAGTTTTATATTGAAGGAAAGATGCAACGATGGAAATACATGTTATCCAAAATATCACATGCACGTGTTTATCTTTAGCAATTAATTACAAGTTTTGTTTTGATCTATATTATGTGACAATTTACAATGAGAGAAGAACAGAATCGTTCAAGCTTGCACATATACACATTCATCTTAACATTATATTAGGTTGTGTAGTTACAGTTAAAACTGTTTGGTAGAAAGTTGTGCATATTTACAAATGTTTTTTATTCCACTCAGACAACACATCCAACTAGCAAATACATCACTTTATATTTAGTTAATAGCAAATCACTGATCCACAGTTATATGGAGAAACGTCAATATTTAAAGACACGTTTTTACAAGCAATTTCGCACATTGAAATTCTCATAAATTTCACGAATCCAATGCTCTCCTCTATAAATATTTAAAGCACTTCTGCACTCTCGATACATGTTCAACTATAACATTAACGACGTTAACAACTATAACTTTAAGAGATCTGACGCAGCGTTTATTGTGATTAACCTAAGGCGGTAATACATATATGTGTTGAGGATCTCTAGTAACCAATTGTGTTGTAATATAATTATACTAATTAATGCAAAAAAATGGTATAAGTAAATGAATGCTAAATTCACAATTAGAAGCATATAAAGCTAAAAATAGGAATTAGGCAATACATTTCTACAGGATAGGACCAATTATACAATTTACGTTTTGAAGAAGTTATTAGAACTACAAGTACTTTGCGTCTAAATAAAACCAGCATAACATTATTATTTGCTTTATTTCATATGTTTACGAAATACACTATATATGTACATTGTATTGACGTTAATATCGAGAGTATGTTTCTAATATTTTCAAAAATATCGTTTATATGCATGGCCTTGCTTTAAGCCATAACTATATTATATAGCTTTTAAAACTACATTTGAATATATTAAACCACCAACTAAAACCGTATGGTCTCATATCATATTCCTAATGTAAACCCTAGGGAAATTTCAGTTTGACCCCAACCGTAACCGAATTAATGAGGGCAACTAAAAATATCGTAGATACACGTATTGTCGCATATTTCATCATAATGTCCTGAGGTCGTTTGTTGTCATTGCAATCGAATTACGTCCAATGAATATCCACAGGCTGTGTATACTGTAATAGTTCCAGAACCTTGATGGAAAAAAAAACACACAAATATTCCGCAAAGATAGACACACGAATATATAGACAAAAAATAACATTATACAGAGGCAAATGTTTTTTTTGTTGAGCCTTTGTCACATTTTCTAAAACAAATTATGCTTTAAGTTTCAGTAAAACGCTGCTATACAAATGTTTCTTAAAGGAAAACACAATTAACATGAAATTAAATTGCACACAAATGTACTATTGATCAAAATCTCACAACATGTACTTATTATAGATGATGTAGCATATTATTTTATGTAAAAAACTTGTATATTGTTTGAAATAAATATGTTTAAATTAAAATCTCACACATACATTTTTGTATATACCATGTACTGATTGAACATCGTGCCGTTTTTTTTATGATTTTTATATGATATAACATGCTGAGCAGCAATAAACGTAATATGTGAGTTTGAATTAAAAAAAAAATGTATATGAGAGCTTAAATAAAAAAACAACTCGAACACAAATTAACTGTCTGGAAAGCCTTAGCACGCTAGGGCGTAAAACAGATTTTTTAAAATGCGGTTCAGCACAGCCTGTTCCGCCTCGGGTGAATAAGCCATTATACTTTTTTGAGATACAATCGCAACACAAATCTGCTGATAAACATTTAAGAGGAACAAACGCGCTGATAAGTAAAACGGCCAATCACGTTCATGCAGAGCCCTCGTGTATTTCAGACTACCCTGTAACTGAATTTTCCACTAACACGATGATAAATAGAAAATTCTCGGTTTTTTTAAGGAACACATTGTGCAGTGTAAACGAATCATGTAAGAAAATACAAATATTACGTGTAAACCAAGACATGTAATTTCGGTGTAATATGAATTCGTATTGATATTGATTCTGTTAATAAAATATTGAATATAAAATATATAAACTTATCGTTGCAAACGAAAACCACTTCGGCTGAAGCTGTTTGATAAATTTGTTAACATATTAACATGTTTGTTTAAAAATTCTGTTTTCGTTTTTTTAACTCGATTTGATGCTGTCAGCATCGATTATGTACCTTTGTATGTTGCCTCAGCTTTCCATTTGCGACAGTAGGACATCAATATTCCACAGACGTCTTTCTTGAAATGCCAGCGTTGTCTTTGGCTGATTCGTGGGCGACGGAACCATAGAAATGTGCGCCGAGGGCCCAATTTTCTCCAATCGTCAAATCTATCACGGCGTGTATTGCAAGACGATTCTAATGACGTTTTTGAATAGTTTGGACAGCTCATTCATTATAGTGGGAATACGATCCACAAATTGAATGTAGCATTGAGGCCAAATTAAATACACTCGGGTCGACATGGTCAGCAATTTTCCGCGGCAAATCAACACAATAATCGAATATAGTTTTCCCCTTTTTGCAAACATTTATTGAATGTCTCTAAACAAATTAATACTCAAGTGGAATACCCATTGTATGAAATTTTACCTATATGGTTGTATAATGCTATATAAGCTCCAGCAATTTAACCCTTTGCATGATGGGAAATTAGTCGTCTGCTAAAATGTTGTCTGCTAAATTTCTAAAATTAGCATTTTCTTTGATTTTTTTTCCAAGAATACTATCAGAATAGCAAACAGTTTGGATCCTGATGAGACGCCACATTATGTGGCGTCTCATCTGGATCCAAACTGTTTGCAAAGGCCTTCAAAATCCGGTTCCAGCGCTCAAAGGGTTAATATATTACAAAACGTGCACAGCTGAATCAAATCTGCCAACTCCCGGTTCTTTTTATAAATGGCTCATATATGAGCTTCGCTCTGTAAAAAGGGGGTTAAATGCAAGTGCGTAAAGTTCCATCCTAGATAAGCCTGTGCAGTCTGCAGAGGCTTATCAGGGACGACACTTTCCACCTTTACAAGAATTCTGTCAAGAGGAGTCTTCCTTTAAACGAAAGAAAAACAAATAAGGGTGGAACGTGTAGTCTCGGATAAGTCTGCGGACCGCACAGGCTCATCTGGGAAAAAACTTTACGCAGATGCATTTAACCCCTTTTTCACAGAGCGAGGCTCGTATTATTAAAACCACAATATATTGATAATGTATTTGTTTTAAAAATAAAATCGACCCAAGGAATTTGTGAAAATAAGCATGTACACGCTACTAATCAAGACAATACAAAATCCGCGTCGTTAAGTAATATCCATGTACATTAATATATCTTAATAACATGATGTGGTCCATACGTTTGGGCATTTGACCATATGCACACCCCTCTTCAAGAAACAAAAAAAGTAAAGTGTCGATTTGCCTACTTAACGATACGTACGATGTTGTTTTTCCAGCTTATAATGAAAATTCGCACCCTACTTATCACGAAAGATTGGTCCTATTGAAGTTATTTCATCTGTGACTGTATGCTGCGAAGCTAGATTACAGTATCTCGGGTGTATATATAAATATATATATTTATATGTATATGAGCCTCGCTCTGTGAAAAGGGGTTAAATGCATGTGCGTAATATGTCGTCCCATATTAGTGCAGTTCGCATTTATTTACAGTGTTTATTTGTACAGTCTTACAAATAACGTTCCACATAGGTGCGTGTATGAGATAAATGTTAAACTATACACCCTTTCAGTTATTGACAGTTTTTTAATTACCTCACCTGAATGACGTCATTAAGGGATACCCGATTATCGATTGTAAGCGAACAAAGAGATTTCTTGTTTGACAATGTGTGTTTTCAAAGTCTCTGCCTCTGGTGTTTTCATAATATATGAACGTTATTGTTTATATGCGGGACGGTAATTACATAAGTACATTATGTGTTTTGACAATAAATTGATAATGTATTCTAAAATAAACATTATAACACCTACATAATAATTCAACGGCATACTATTCAGTACTATTAGTGAATATTTACAAATTTTATTTCATCTTTATAAAAAAATGCGAGTTACCCATTAACACAAAGATCTATCAATTAACATCAGCGTAAAGGTGGTCTGAAGACTAAACATCGATAAGTGCTCAAAACAAAGATATAAATTAGCCGCAAATTACAATACATAGTATTATGTAACTATTTAATGGTGTGTTGATGTGTGTTATTTTTTATGAACTATCGAGCGTGTAAGGGGTGTGTTGATTTAACCATAAGACAAAGCACTATTAAAAAAGTGAAGTACATGCCACTCTTTAAATGTTATGTTAATTTTATTTTACTTTTTTTTTACAGTGAATGGCAATATTGAAGAATTATTATATACAAGTGAAAAAAACGGACGTGGTGCGAATCGAACTGTATATTGAAATCTCTTTATAAGTGATCAGAGTGATAAATATATAGCATTTTAATTATAAATCTGTATTATTTGTATTTTTCGGAAAGATTATTTAACCCCGCTGTGGTCAAATGAAAATGCTTTTTTTAATCATGTTGTTCCGTACACTACCATACACTCTTTATATGACTACGTAATGACGGAGTTTTGTTTAACCGGTACCCGCTAAATACGTTAAATGTTTAGTATTACATGTTTTAAATATTTAAAATGTATAGGTATTAAGCACTTAATTATTATGATTAAGCTGGCTAACATATATACAGTATTTAGTTTCTGGCAATCTGTATGGGCAGATGACTATAAATGTTTACAATACGCTACATATCTAATAAAAGCACAATTGAGTATTTGGCGTTACATTACTCCAAGAAATGACTACTAATACCACGAGAAGACAAGGAGGTATCATAAATGGTGTTAAATGA
>VMBQ01000155.1:527196-561303 GCA_007657795.1 Dreissena rostriformis
ATATATATATATATATATATATATATATATATATATATATATATATATATATATATATATATATATATATATATATATATATATATATATATATATATATATATATATATATATATATATATATATATATATATATATATATATATATATATATATATATATATATATATATATATATATATATATACACAATGTAGAAGCTTACATTTGTACATTCTAAAAGAATTGTAATTGCTATCAGTCATACAGTAATACGCATGTTTTATTGAAACTATATTAAAAGTAACGTATATAAAAAATCATTAAAAATCTCATTACGATTTTATTTAATACATGTATGCAAAAAAGACAAACAATGAAAGACTATTACCATTTTATGGAAAACAAAATGTATTTGTTTATATAATGAAAACTTGCATGAATACTTAACCCACTTTGTTTTTCAGAGAAACATCTATTTTCTATCACATTGGCGCATTTGTAATGTCACATACATTAAATACGCATTAACCAGCAACGGCAAAAAGATTCGCCGTAACGGAAAAGTGCTGCGTTCATGTTGAGTTTAAAGTTCCCGATATAATCTCTATTAGCACTAATAGTTGTGAAAAAAAAATTGTTCTGATGACACTCCATTTATTATACCTCAAATATACTTCAAATAACAAACGCATGTAGATATTTACTAGATCCCTTATTCTTGAACCATATCTTTACGATATTTATTTTATATGGACCTGAGCTTTTGAACATTAAAGTATATTGCTTACAATTGTTCGTGGTTATACTTTATATGTAATTGTTAAGCGCAAAAGAATAAGTTTATACTTTTTGCGCAATATAACTGCTGTGAATTTGTGTGTATTATTATTATTAAAGACAGTGCTATTGTTCCACGTTTGACAACAACGTAGGCCAACATCCTGCTATATTTGGCATGTCATTGCTAACCCTGTGTTTTCCTTTCAATCAAAGATGGTCATCATTTGCAATAATGAATGTCGTCTGCCAATCGTCAACGGGCAATGTCGTGTTTCCGAGCAATTAATTGTCAATTTACCAACACGTCTGGTATCAGACGGGTCAAATCTTAAGACAAATATTTGGTGTTGTACAGCCCGAATCGACTAACACTCCCGTTGTTTGTGCTTGACAAGTGTTATGGTAATCAACAATGCACTTAATTGAAAGAAGACATCTATTTGATTTTAATATTTCTGAATCGTGTGTACTATTTTGTAAAATATATATTTGTCATTTGATTGACATACAAATATATTTGCAGCATCATATAAACAGAATTTGTATAAAAATGGAATATAAATCAAGGGAAATTTGGATGTTGTTTGTCATTTGGTTGTATGTGATAGAAATTATACAGTTTACCGTGTTTTGAATTTCATAACATGATATGCACATCTTGTTTATCATATGGGTCGTATAAAGTTGGTTGTATAATGAAAATAATATGTTGCACAAGTTTGCATTTGAAACATTCAGTCGAGTTTTTGCTGTGAGTCCCACAGTTTTGGTAGTTAACAGTTCCGATACGAATACCATAATTTCAAGCATTTGTGTCACGGAAAGACTAATGACGGCCTTAATACGAGTACTTGAAGATAACATACATTCGGTCAATATTTCCATGGGGATATTTGTTGTCGTTTATGCGATTAAATATGTCAGAAACACATTCATTCGTCCCCTGCATTCATAAGTATTTTATACTAGAAGTTTTCAACCGTCATTTCTTTTCAAAGCACTTGGCTTAACCCTTTTCGAAAAACGGCTTATTATAAATTATGTTTCCGTCTTTTGATCATCGCGACACATTTAACTTCTACATTCTTGAAGAAAAATGACAGACAATGACGGTGTAAAAGAAGCACTTAGAACCTTCGTGGATCATATTGATTCAGATTGAAAGATGAACTTAAACCTTCTCGGAAAATATTGATGAATCGCTTAGACCACATTTTAATTAGAGCTTAGTTTATGGCAGAGTTCTTTAAATAGTCACCAGGTGACCAACCAGTATTAAAACTTGATTTTATTTAAGGGACACAAATGATAACCGATTTATTCTCTTCCAGTTCGTTAGTCTTAAACATAATCTTACCATTTAGAAATATAATTGAATATAATTGGTGCCCCATTAGAAAGCTTGTTGCCACTGCCTTACCCGTTTTTACCCGTTAAGGTATTTTGTGCAAACATAATAGGATAGTCCAGTCTGATATTTCCAATACAAAGGAGCGCATGATTCTGAAATTGTTCTAAATCTCCTAGTTAAAAAAATTCAACAATATAATCGTAAAGCAAATTTCATATACTTGTTTCATTTAAGCATCGGTTGCTACTTGTTCTTGGTATGCATTGCAATCGCATTCTTCAAATAAATGTGTCACGACAATATATAAAACACCAGACATAACATGGGTAATATATTGAAATAGGAATATTGAGAGAAACAATCGTGCATATTCAGCACGGTATTTAGTGGTAGTTTTGTGAGACGGACACATCAATTCTATGTTTATATACATGTGTGTTTTCTTGAAATACTTGGTATGAAAGTATACACATCTGAAATAAAAGAAACCTTACAAGACTTGTTTGATATATGTCATTGGAGCATTGATTATGTCGTAGAGTCGTGTGTTTTATTAAATCACTACGTTACATATCAATTAGTGCGAATTTGAAGCAATTAAGACCAGATAAAGCTAGTTTCTGAGGCAACCTTCACACCCGAACGCTATGACGCACCGATTTAATTAGAGTACACAAAACAAATGACATATGAAAACGAGAAACATTGTTTTTCACTAGATTTTATCACTGCATATTGTCATCCCGGGTTTTCCACAGTTCCTATCTTAGAAGCAATGCTCAGGAAACGCCTCGGTAAGGCATTGATTTTTAATGGGATTCTGTCTTATAAATTTGCATAAAATATCATTCTTTCACTATCAATTCGACGACCTCTGTCGTATGATTTGACAAGAAACATGCGGCGATATGTTTAGGAAATACGTTCAATTTTTTATCAAGCGATCGACTGGCTAATGCATAATCTATAAAATGTTTGACTCATCTACGTTTGGCGACTGTCACATTATATCAAGTTCCTGATACCTGACCCACGGTTGTCGAGCTCACATTATCGGAAGTAACTGTTCCAACGAATGTTAGCACCGAATGTAATCATGCTGATTAAATAAATCTTTTAATTGAGATACGACAATCTATAATTTTGTTGTTGATAATAATTTAATATCCTCCTTGCTAAATATATTTTAATACAAGTGTGCTTATCGTAATTTGATATAACTTAAAAATTAGCAAATGATTATTGCAAATGCGTACAGTCTCGTCAGATAAGGAAATATTATTAATCAGGGACGATACTTGCCGTTTGTATTGTATTTTTCGTTTAAAGGAAGACTCTTATTGACGAACATCTATTTAAGGAGGAAAGAGTCTTCCCTGATTAGCCTGTGCGTACTGCACATGCTAATCTGGAACGACTCTTTACGCTCATTCAGTAAACACCCTTTTCACAGCACGAGGCCCACATTAAATGTAAATAAAAAATCAGCACATTTTTTTCCAGCAGATTATTGATGCGATTCCAATTAAGGTCATAGTGATTAAACCAATATTATAATCGGTTCATTGATAAACTGCTTATAATAAACCGTATTGTTTGCATATAGAAGAATCGAACTCAAATTGGAGATTACCTTCACTAATCATGTTGACAATAATTACATCAATCAATGGCGAACATGAGATGAGAGTTTACAGATACACATTTGAGCAAACACAACGCGCGAGTACTCAATCTCTGTTATACAAGTTATCTTAATATAAAGCGGCCCATTAATATATAGCCTCCCAAAGGAAAACCTGTTGTATAAACAAGGCCACAATTGATCTTATATATTATTTACTGAACAATTACATGTAACTTCGCAAACAAAATATAAAAAAACACAATTTGTTAAGAATCTGGGTTGAAAATAATTGGAGATTCAAATAATCTAATTGCACAAATGTATCAACCTAAACGTAATTAAATGGATATAAAAGTTGTTGTTGTCATCATCGTTTACTTAAATTGAAAAAAGAAATGTAAAGTGTAATGTTCACATAAAGAATGAAAGGTTTTGTGAAATAAAGTTCTCGGATTTCTGAATAAAGAATAATTACCATGATGTCATGTTTGCTTTGTCCTTGATCGTGTTTGAAGATTAATGTTGGACATTAAATGCGTGTTTAACAATACAATTACCAAAGTTGTCGTTAATGAAATGTAATTAAGGAAACACAATATTAAACATGCAGATAAATCATCATGTTTTACCTCCCAAGTTGAACTAATCAATTTCGATGAAGAAACCCACAGACTATCGATCGGAATACATAACAGATGATATTGTAATCGAAATTAATATTTGATGGATAAAACATGTGTATAAGGCGTAAAAATGTAAAAAAATACACATCCTTCCGATCTATTCTTATTTGTCATTTCTTTTTTTCTTTCTTTGAATTAAAAATATGTGTTAGCGCGTCATGCGATAAAACAAAGACTAGATATAATACAAGAGCAGCACATATACTTTCACATATTTTTTTCAGACTTAATGATGATTCTGTATATATATATATATATATATATATATATATATATAGCTTTTATTTTTTTATCGTTTCTGAAAATGTTTCGTTTTAATCCCTAAACATGCTCTTTGTATTAACGATAGTTTGTCAACTAGCTCATTTGTAAGCTTATATATTCATGTAACGGGATTTAACCACAATGCATGAGAGCAGTGTGTTAATAAATATACTTAAATCTAATGGTTAGTTGAAATACATACATACATGGCTGATAATATGATTTTTTGTATACGCAAGAACTAACCATAAATTATTTCTTAGAAATAAACCACTGTTAGGTTACAGTATACAAAATAATCGAGTCATGTAGGGCTGTAGTCTCTAAACAAAATCATCACATTTTACTCGATGACATGTTTTACACATAAGACTATTTTTCTGATTTTATAGTTTGGAGATATTGATAGGGTAAGCAGAAGGTGTTCACTACTTAATCCCTAAAATATGATAAATTTAAAGACTATAGTAAACTATTGGGCTAAAACAGGTTGCATTCCACTATAAAACGGCAGAAAAAAAAAGAAAGTGCAAAAACAGTCGATTTTGGTTTGTGTAGAGTTCTCTATTGGTTTGTAAATAAAATTTCTTTTTTGCTTACATCGGTTCAGTTTAGAACGCCCTTTAAGAAAAGGAAGGTTATTGGTGTCGCTATGTGCAAAATGTTGCATTTATTTTTTCCCGAGGTTGTCACTTGTATATTGAAATACATAAGGAAAATATGTAGTATATTGTGAACTGTAAGAAAGGATATTCGATCAGTACGCTATTCAATGCGTTCAAGTCGTTAAAATCACATTGTCATTTGCGTGGTATGCGTGGTACCATGTTATGGTGGTAAATCTAGGGGAACATCCTCTTTTGATTTCTTTAATCGTGCAATAAATAACAAGTACCCACAATTAATTCACGTTGATATAGTTAAACAGATCTTGTCATGTACGTTATGCACTCACTTATGAGATTTAATAAGACCAAATATAAGTGATTGTTTTTCAATATTTTATGAGTGTTCTTCTGAAACTCAACAACGACTTCTGAAGACGAACTTGATGATGCCAGTGAACACTCACGCATAACTATTCGAACCGAAGCTAGATTTAGGGTTGCAGGATCACGTGATTGTGTGGTGTTCACAATTAAACGTTCATGGATGTTAACAAACCGGTAATTGGTGCTTTGTTTCAAATAACGTTTTAAAACGTATTTTCCTCAGAATTTCAACTAGTGCATAAAATACTTTTTGAGCGGCTTATGGCAATGTGAAATACATCAGAATTACTTTATTGCATAAGCCTGTTTTCTTGGCCCATAATGCGATGTGTACAGATTTATGTAAAAAAGGCACCGATGTCAGACATATTCAATGATTTATTCGTAACTCTTATGATCTCGGCATTAACTGCAAAACAACTGTCTTGTATGCAGAACATATGTTTCCATATTGATTTCAATAACTTGAGATATTTGCAAAATAAGCCCGTGTGCAAACCCTTTCAAAGAGGTTTCAATTTAGCTGAAGTCGTCATGCTGGGTTATTCTAGCACAGGCGATGCTCGAAAATTTATTTTTTACGATAATACTTAAAATCATGAAAAAAGTCTTATACGCCATCTGCGTCAAATAAATAAACAGTTAGGTTATATTCAGCAAGACATTTGATAACACATTTTAGCAAAAAGGTAGAACATAAACAGCACAAAACCCATCGCAAATAATCATACTCACGACTTCACACGAAAACCTGAATGCAGAACCTTATCTAACAGCGCCATCATGATTTGTAATAATTAGTTCCGTAAACAGTTGCTGTGGAATATATTCACAATGTTTAATCTAACTATTAAAAAGAGCACAACTGGATTATAAGTTAGAATAATGGTTTTATTCAATTTTTATTATAATATACACGGTTAAACAATTATTATATGTATGTATTATGATTTGCAAAATATTGAAATCAAATGTCCCTCCCCCCCTTCCCACTGTTTTAGTTTTTTTCAAATCTTATTATTATCTTGATGTATACATTTTAAACACTATAACACATTTTAATAGCATTGATCATCTATAAAGAACAACTTTCATTTAGATTTAATATAAGTTTGTTTTAATATAGTCTTAGTTAGATAATAGTAAATTAATGTTTTAATCGAAACATTATTTTCTATGCAATCAAATTACTTCATAAGACCGTAATGTGTGTATGCAAAGACCGAGTTGTGCCTTATGCTATAAAGATAAATAATTAATTGTTGCAATATATACGGTATGTTTCGCACTATTTGAATCAGACTTGATCTAAATATTAGTCATCGATATATCACACACTTATGTGTAATATGTCTGCATTTCGTGGCATCGACGAGTGCATGTTACATCCGCAAACATTTATAGTTATTATCAGGCAAAAAGCTAAAACAGTATACATGTCTCAATTAACCGCTTTCAATTTGCATATGAATGTGTTTGTTGAAGTAGGCCATGGTGTCATTTCATTAGCAATTCATAGCTTGTTATTTGTTAGCAATGGTGAGCATTTATTGCAAAACAAACACATGCTTTACTATTCAAGTGCCAATTGTTATATTATCACCTGCTACATCGAGATTGCAATATATTATTGTGTGTTAGTCACTAATTTGTTATGACTTATGTGAGATTTTATATCACACATGACGAATTAAAATACTAACAAAATGGAAGATTATGAAGCATTGTTAAACGTTCAAGTAAAACGCATTGGGCAAACGGATTATGTGAACTGATGTCAGTTGATGTTCTACAACAAATATCTTTTTCTAATATCGAAATAATTGCTATCTTCTTCAACATAATTGGCTATTTCTTTTGTTAGTGATACTGCCATTCGAATGACAATTATAAAACTGCTATAGACGGCTACTGGAAATTAAATGCAATAAATAGCTTACGAATCATTTTCTGGTATTATTGTTATGTTTGATTTCGTTTGAAAGTATCGCTTTGTTCATAACTGCAACACAAAATTATTGCATTTACACGATGCAATATTGTAAATTACAAATATTTTACTGCGGGTGTGCTGATTTTATTGCATCGCACTGAGCGAACAAGTGTGTTTAGCATGCATTCAACTTGTCTTCAACTTGCATTCAACTTACATTCAACGACAGGCATGGTATGCTTGTTTTATGGCATCGCAATGGGCTAAAACAAGCATTTAACGACAAACCGTATTCAGACCAAGTATAAAAGATACTTGGCGACTTTGTTGTATGTTTACAATCACATCTGTTAATTACAAAGGATTGTAATCAATGTTTCGTTATTACCCAATGATTGATCTTGAACACGGAATCTCCTAATTGCTTCGACACATTCAACGACATATCTGCTTTTGGCACAAGTTCATGTCTGCTCGCCGAAAATCCTAGCATCGGTCAAAATAGGACACGTAGATTAAAGGTTTTAATGGTTAGTTTGTTAGTTTTGTTGATACATCCACGAATGTATGTATTGTTTCAAATAACAAAAACTGGATATGTTTCTGATTTTATTTATACGTTTCATGTTAGCTTGCTCGTTTAATTGTATGGTGTTCATGAATTGTGTTCTATTTATGGGTTAGTTAATACATGTACATGCATATGTTAAAACAACATCTGTCCCTATAAACATTCGTGCTAGGTTTGGAACCATTTAAAGGAACTTTCAGTTGCCGTTCTGCTTGCAATCTTATATTTGTATATGTTTACGTTACTAATTCAAGAATAAAACTTTGTCAACGTTATTAATTCAAGAAATATATTAATAAAAATGGTTATTTGACCATACTAAATTATTTCATGAGTTTTATGAAGATTTTGTATTATCTGGTAATGTGTTTTATAAATAATGATAACATTAATAATACTAAGAATAAAACTCAACCGAACGTCCACATTGATAAAGAACCACCGCAACATAGGCGTTACCGAGTCACATAAAACTGATATTGGGAGTACGATTGATCATATTGATCGAACCATATGCATTAATTGCACCCTAACACGAACATAGAAATGTGTTTATTTGTGCAAATGAAACAAATAAGAACAAATGAACATTTCAAAAGAGACAAACGTGTTCATACTAAACGCACTCAATTATTTTTGTATGAAAGTGGTTGTCGTGACCCGTAAAGACCCGCATTAACGTCTAGACTGAAATGTGATAAAAGCAATCATTCTAACCACATTTGATAATGACAAATTGTATAAGGATATAAAGCCATAAAAGAGTTCTGATTGCACTTATATACAGTCATATTTAAAATTGAGGAAACATGTATTTGAATGAAATTATAATGTAGACAAATATGCAATCAAAAAAAAATATGAAAAAATGAACATTTAAACAGACACCAACGAGTTCATATTAATGCAATTTTCATACATTTATATTTTTATGAAAGTAGTTATGGTGTGTTCGCTTTTAAATGCAGTTGGTTTTGTTTGTCGAAGTATTTCATTCTTCTATAAATATTTTATGTGTTTTACATTTCTCTATTGGATCTTAGATTCAATGATATCAATGTTAACATGATCTACAAATTTCAACCAACGATTATAGAAATAAAGTCGTTTATTATCGTTCTGCATCGGCCATGGATCGACAGCACTTCAAGCTTGGATGAAACTCGACGAATCGGATGCTGCATGAAATGGTCTCATTTACACAGAGACAATGCGTTTCCTTCGTGCAAGAAATAATATAGAAATTAATTTCGAAATTTATCTTTTCGTCTGATTTTGTTACCACTTATGTTACTACAAAAGCGTACATCTAGACTACTTCAAAGCGATTTTCAGAGTTTTTTGCTTTCCGTCCTAAAGTATCTTCATCAGTTAAATAGAATCATATTAACAAATCTCACAAGGTTTGGAAATAGTCATGCTACATGACATGATGACGGTATTAAAATTGATAAACATTCAATGAAGTTAATATTTTGATTTACAAGACAAAAAACATTTAACATTCCACCTCGTTACATTTACAAAGGGAACCTCCTACCCAATTTATGAAACAATTAATAAAATTCAATCGTTCACATTTATTTATTCCGTCGCATTTATACCCATGTAAGCACATTTGAAAATGAAATATATTTTTCCAACGATGAGAATGAACACTACTTTATGGTGCTTGTTGTTATCAGTAACAAACCAGACATATTAAAAAAACAAATCCATGTTATTGTCATTGAAATTGGCTCGCTGATGAATATTACACGGACATCCTTGTAGCAGCACGGTTTACAGTAAATAAAATACGTTTTGATATATGTTCTTCAAACCCAGCTTAGTAAACCTAATTGTTTAACATTTAATATATTGTGTTCATTCGTACAATGTACCTACGGCAAAACGTTTACAAAAACAAATATAATAGCCAAGTGAAATTGAAAACATTCTAATGCGGTTTTATTTCACTGTGACACACCAGTTATGATTTAAAAAAACATTGGCATTTTATTGTAAATCCAATCGTTTCCAGACCGCTTAAATTATGAGAGACAATGAGCAATTATCTGACATCATAGAGTGACCCGGACCAATGGAGAGACCGGATTATTGCATTACATGACGACCTAGATCAATGGAGAGACAGGATTATTGCGTTAAATGACGACCTAGATGAATGGAGAGAGAGGATTATTGCATTACATGACGATGTTTTGGGTGTAACATGTCTCGAGTCAGATCTGTTCCGTTAACGCTTGCTTGTCCCTATCAGATTAGGGGGCAATCCAAAGACCCAGGGTTTCGGGAGAAGAGGCACATGGTCTTAAATTGACATATGTCCGTTTATTGCTTTTAAATGAGCAGTGTATTCATAACCATGATATGCAAAGGTACGTACATATTGATACTATTTCTAACCATGATACGTTCAGATGCGTAATGACTGATACAGTTTATGATCGTCGAGTGTGAAGTGAAGATCTGTGAAGATACCGTTTGTTGTGATTGATATATTTACACGCTTCTAAATTGAACAAAATATGTTTAACTTCCACGTGATATTTTGTAAAACATGCAAAATATATCAAGTTTAATTATATCATTCTACACATTTAATACAGCCGAGTGTTAACATTCCCTGAAAATTAAACAAGTCAATCAAGGTATTCATTCGGTAACGAGCTCTTTGAGATAGAAATTCGCAAATAACTAAACACACTTATTAGAAACTTTACAAACTTTACATGATATGGTGATCTCATATCGCATTAGTCATCTTTTCGTAAACGATGCTATATACATATTGATGTAATATTCCTGAATTAATGTCCACATTAGACCAATGAAATGTGTTACATGAGCGGTACTTTGCTTAGACAGTATTACTCTTGTTTTAGGCCTTCGATTGCCAATGTGAGAGTTTCTGGATGACTACATTTTGACGATTGATGATGAACTACTGAAAAGGGCAGTTTTTGAGACATTGTTGGAGTTATTGCAAAACGAACACTCAATAAATCGACCACGTTATATTTAACTTATACTCGCCAATTTGTGTTAATCACTTATTTTATAGTCGATACATTGCAACGGATTCCAAAACCCAATTACTTACACCATGTGCTTTGCATGGCCAAACATAAAGATAGAGCATGCCGTTCCGCTATACTACATTAGCAGAGACAAAGTCGTGTTACATACTAGGAATAGATAGATTGATGTTAACAAAAATATGTACACAATTTTACGCAGACATAGTCGATAACACGACACGAAACTTTACAAAAGTGGACGTTTAGAAGTTTTTCGGTGGATTGATGTTTCAACCAAGCTTATTCTGAAATAGTAATTAACATTAATTTTGGTCATTGTGTCTTACCGACAAGGATTCAAGTGCATACTAATTTATTTAATTATCCAACTGCGGCTCTTTTTTACAGTTAACACACGAGATATGATACGACAAACAGTGTATGTTCATTAACATTTCCATTGTTGTTATTGTTTAATGTCGACATTACTGAGGAGAGACAATGATGTTAACTTATATGTCACCATAGATTGACTCTCGCAAATGAAGATTCCGAATTATTGGATTACATAATGATGTATATGGTATCGAATTATCTCTGTTCCAACACTTATCATATAACACTTCTTCGTCCCTTTCAGATTAAGAGGCAACCCAGAGGATTGCGGGAAAACAATGATATTGTTATATGTTGAAATCCGTCATTTTATATATTAGCCGAGTACTTATAACCATGATAAGTTGATTACATATTCGGACAGACACCACAGTCAACAGCCTTTAAACCCACACATCATAAAGTTGTATCGCAATTGTAATTGCAAGTTTAACTCATTTATCAATACGATTAATTTGCAAAACATACTGCATATTACTACGATGTAATAATTATTACATTAATACGCAACTTATTTCACTGAAATTATTACGTTTATTGTTCAAAAAGTAAGATTTGTCTAGATAATTGGCACAACCAATTATCAACTACTTACAAGATACAAGATACAAGATACAAGCAACTTTATTTAAAGTCGGTTTTTACAACAGTTTACATTAGCTTTCAAAGCTATTTTCCGACAAAAACAAAGTCTTAACAACAAGATAAAACAAACACCTAGATAAAAAGAAATGCAGATTATCACATATAATTTATAGAAATATAAAATGATTGCTAAGAACAAAATCATTATTTNAGAACTATCAAGCCTGACCTTTTTCCTGCAATTCTCCAGAAAATTCCTGCAGAAATTCCAGCAATTATCATCAGCCTTTTTCCGGCGAAACCAAGACCACACACGAACATGGTGCCGTTTTACAAAAGGAAGGCCATATGACTATGGTCTAACATGGTAGACCATGGTCATATGACCATGGCCAACCACGTTTTGTTAAATAGCACCACGGTCTTTTACCATGGTCATCATGACCATGGTATTTGACCATGGTCAACCATGGTATTTTGCCATGGTCAACCAAGGTCATGATGATCATGGCCAAAGCTCAAAGACTGTGGTGCCATTTAACAAAACGTGGTCTGTCATGGTAAACCATGGTCATGATGATCATTGCCAAAGACTGTGGTGCCATTTAACAAAACGTGGTCTGTCATGGTAAACCATGGTCATTATAATTATATGACAATGGTGGGCCATGGTTTAGCCATGGTAAACCATGGTATACCATGGTCATATGGCCTTTATTTTGCCTGGGTTATATCTACCAATTATTCCAACATGACAAAACAAGGAGTGTAGATGCATAATTTTAAAATAAGCCATTTTGTACTTCCAGCAATTTTTTCAATTAAATGTTCTATTATTACAAAACATAATAATTATGAATGCATTTTATATGTACATTAACTTTCTTTTGTAACACAATATGACCTTTCCAGCTCCATTGAAGTAATTTACTGTGAAGCAGTATATAATAATATGCTTCTAATTATTTTAATTTAATTTCCAATACTCAAATATATTATTTACATAAACATAGGTCAAGCAATTCAGAAATTTCTTCAGCAGGACAACAAAATGGTGAAATAAACTGCAGGGAAATGTTCTCCTCCACATAAGCGTGAAGTGAAAAACAACAAAATACAATGTTAAACATGTGTGTACGATCTTATTCATATTTTATTTCCCGATAAATTCGGGAGTGGCAGAATAAATTAAGTTGAAGATGGTCAGAAGAATTGTTACACTAAAGGCAGTGGTGGATTAGTAATTGTTACAGATAATTCAATTTAAAGCTCGTTCTATACATATATAATATATAGAAATCTTTTGGAGTGCACTTTAGCTTGCATATATTGAATCTATTTCTTTTAAGTCAATTGTTACAAGAGAAAGAGCAAGAGGGCAAGAAATGAGCAGTTCTAAAGGTGGTTAGTAAATGTTTCTCACAAATGAACTCACAATATTGATTGCGCAATCCACTTCCTTAACAGCTTGCAATAAAATAATGAAAGCGTGAGATTTCTAGTGACCTACAGACTGCGGGACTATTCCAACAGCACTCAGTCAGGGGATTGAAAGATTACTGAAATACATTTTGAGCATCTCTTCTTGATAATTTTGTTAAACCTTGTATTTTTCTGCATAATGGATGCATCTTATAAGTGAATTATCACCGACATAATACCTGTCTGAGGCAAGGACACCCACCCTGATAGAGAGGCAATTACGTTTATGGAATATTGCATCACCTTACCTGTATACAACATGCATACCTTATAACAAAATAATTTGTCCTAGATTATAAATTAATGACAAACCAACTTGTAAGGTGGATAAAACAGTAATTTCACTAATGGAAGCAAACCTGGCAAAGGCATATTTATCATTAGTATGGGTCTATCAAAGTCTAAATCATATTACCAAAGGTACTAAACAAGAGTTACAGCATGAAACATGAATCTGATACAGGAATGTTTACCAGCTACAACCATTTTGCATCCAACCCTCGATATTCATGTAACTGTCACCGTGACATTCATAATGCACATTTCTATCATTTCTATCAGGGAGACTATATTGATTAGAACTGTGCTCTACCGACATACATTCTGCAATAAAATATCAAATTCCACTACTTCTGGTAACTTATATCCACCAATTATTCCAACATCACAAAACAAGATGAGGAGACGTATAATTTTTAAATAAGCCATTTTTACTTCCAGCAATTTGTTCAGTTAAATGTTCCCTTAATACATAACATAATATTAATGAATGCATTACATATGTAATTAACTTTATGTTGTGACACAAAACGATCTTTCCATTTTCTGTAAACCAGTAAATAATTTATGATTTGCTTCTGCTTATTTTTAAATAAATGGCCAATTCCAGGGGCGTAGATAATGGGGGGGGGCAGGGGGGGGCGGCCGCCCCCCCAATATTTCGGCTAGTCATCGTTATATAAATAAACGTAAAATCCCCAAAAAATCGCCGCCCCAAAACCAGTATTTTTGTAATCACGCGCCGTCAGTGCAGAAGCCATGTGTCCCCTGACCGTCTGCTNTATTTAAAGTCGGTTTTTACAACAGTTTACATTAGCTTTCAAAGCTATTTTCCGACAAAAACAAAGTCTTAACAACAAGATAAAACAAACACCTAGATAAAAAGAAATGCAGATTATCACATATAATTTATAGAAATATAAAATGATTGCTAAGAACAAAATCATTATTAAAAGTAATTGACCATAGTATTTAAATGGATATATAAGACTTGTAAAATATATACCTGAGCATACATATATATTTACACAAAGCAAAGTTATGTACAAACGCATGGGGAACAGAGACTTACAGTATTATAAATACAATCTGTTTATACACACACACATAGTAAAAACAAGCATGCAGAATAAAAAAAACACATGGAAATTCACTGTCAGACATATCCACCAGAGTTGATCTGTTAAAAACGTCAATAAGAGAAAAACTATTTTGAAGACACTGAACAAGCAAAAAAGAGGCAAAAACCTACAATTAAACTATTTCTAAAAACACCTATCACTTTATACCAGGTCTGATGTAACTGACTGACAATGAATTCATGTAGACTAGCACATTTTAAAATGGAAAAAAGAAAAAAAAATCAAAGCAAATGATTATAATAGAATGCATGGGCTGAAACATAAAGGACCAGAGTTAGAATTGACAAAGACATTAAGAACAAAGGGAGCATTTACAACTGGGACCGCACCAAGTCCAGATCAGTCTCACAAACTCTTTGTAGTTTTCCGCGCAGCGGATAGTGTTTGGGAGGCTGTTCCAAACCTGGGCGGCCTCGAAGCTGAATCTTTTCCTACCGTATGATTCTGTTCTAATATGGGGGACTTCAGCTGTGTTACTGTATCGGAAAGAATATGATGAGTGTTTAATTTTCATGAGATTGTGTAAATATGGTGGAGATAATTTGAATATGATTTTATATGCTTCTATTGCCATAGTTCTTAATCTGCTTAGGTGTAATGTGGGTATGTTTGTCATATAAAGCAAGGTTTCATAGCTGGAGGAGAAATAATTGAAAGTAATTCTTAAAGCCCTGTGCTGAAGTTTCTCTATTTATCAGAGTTTGTTTTA
Organism: Dreissena rostriformis; assembly: GCA_007657795.1. NCBI lineage: Eukaryota > Metazoa > Mollusca > Bivalvia > Myida > Dreissenidae > Dreissena > Dreissena rostriformis. The sequence continues at coordinate 542,996 of VMBQ01000155.1, forward strand.
GAGCAGAAGTGCCAGACTAGCGGGCAAAAATTAAAGTTGGATCTGATAAATGACTTGTATATTAAGATTTTATTTTCAGATTTAAGAAATTTGCTGAGTCTTAATAAGACATTAAGTTGTTTGGCTGCCTTTTTACACATGTTGCTGATTTGTTGGTCAAAGTTTAATAAAAAGTCAATGTCAATGCCTAATAATTTAACTACATCTTCACATTTTATAGTGTTATCCCCAATACTGAATTCTTTTAAATGTTCATGAGTGTTTTTACCAATAGAGATTGCTTGAAATTTATCTGGATTAGCCTGCATTTGGTTGAAATTAAACCATTCTATAAGTTGGATGCTTTCTGATTCAAGGACTGATTTGAGTGTTTCAATGTTTTTGTGATTATATGAGAGGGTGTTATCATCTGCATAGTTGTAGAGTGTTGATTTGTGTACAAAATAAAATATATCGTTCATGAAGATGTTAACGATTATGGGCCAAGTATAGAGCCTTGCGGTACCTCTTTTTTGGTTTCATTGAATAGAGCCAAGTTTGACTCTTTGTTTGCGTTTAGATAGGTAGCTGTGTATGAGGGTACAAGCACTGTCAGATAAACCATGAGCGGACATTTTTTTCAATAATTAAGTCGTATGGGAGGCAGTCAAATGCCTTAGATAGATCCATTAGGATTGCGGCTTTGTATTCATTTTTGTCGAGTGAGTGAATCCAGTCTTCACAAAGACGGAGGAGCGTAATTTGACATCCATAATTTGGTCTGAAAGCTGCCAAATAATTGCTGAAAATGTTTTCAAAATGGGTGATTATTTGTTTATTTATTATTTTTTCAAAGATTTTTGACATAAATGGCAAAATGCTTACAGGCCAATAATTATTTTTGTCAAAGGGGTCCTCTTTTTTTTAGATTGGTGTGACCTGTGCAAGTTTGAGGTTGTTAGGGAATTGACTGTTTTATATCATATGGTTTGCAATGTTAGTTATAGGCAGTGTGATGATATTTGATGCTGCTTTTAGAATTTTAGGTGACAGGGCATCAACGCCTGTGACTTTCTTTGGATCCAATGAGTTTAAGTGTGATTTAACCTCTGTACATGTTGTGAATTTGAAATCGAATATAGAGTTGTCAGTGCGATGAAGTGAAATTTTGCTGATGCTTGGGTGATCCTTGTTTACTGGGGTGTTATTGTTGATGCCTATATTATCTGCGATATTAACATAGAAATCATTCAAGATAGTATTAACTTGTGATTGATCTGACACTAAGTTATCATTTTCTTTCAAGATAATTTCATTTGTGTTGTTTTTGAGAATGTTGTGATAAAAAAGGTTTAATTGTAGGCCAGAAGTCTTTTGATTTTGGACCGCCACTACATCTTTCCATGAAATAAGTATCAATAGTTTCTTTTTATTTTGGTCTTTTGGTTTCTTAGTTTTTTGTAGGCTTCCCAGTTCTTCGTACTTCTATTTTTTAGGTATGTATTATGAGCTTGTCTAGTTTTGTAAATAACTTTTTTTATATTTAGAATTCATATATGGGGTGGATTTGTCCTAGGTTTTTTCTGTTTAATAGGAGCATGTTCATCAACAATTTCTTTAAATAAAGTTTCAGTTGCCCAGTAAATATCATCTACATCATCAACAATATGTGTAATATGTAAAGGTATTTTTGAATGATCAGCCTCAAAGGATTCTTCATTACATTTTTTGTAGCTTCTTAATAAGACAGTTTTCCGATCAATTGTGTTCATTTGTTCCGTAAGTGTTGTAAAAATCATACTATGACTTAACAAACAGGGCAATTAATTTACTGGACTATTTTCTGTGTTTTAAGCCTGCATCATGACGCAATCTTGAACAGTTTTACAAATACGTTCCACATAGGTGCGTGTATGAGATTCCTTTGTTTTATTTTTCCTCCCCATACTTCACATACTTAACAATAACAAGTTTTGAATCACCAGCCTTCATAAAAGAAACAAACACGCGAAAACAATACCATTTAAATCAGGTCATTGGTATTGTTTGCATATGATCTGAAACCAGTAGTTGATACATATTGCAATGTTTTCTTATGTTTTACTATTAAAATTGTATCATTTACTCTTAAAGGGAATGGAACACGTGCCTTAATTGCGGGAGACGGGGGCAAGTCAAACTGTTACACTATACCATTTCCATAAGTGAACATTGCGTTGTATTGCCTCGTAATATGTGTTTGTTTTTCCTTCGATGTCAAGTTAGTTTCGACGTTTATTTGCATAACAATTCATGTTCAACATCAATTCCATATGTTCCTATCTATTCTGAGCTATACCATACAATGATTTACCTAAATAAAACGTTACACAATCGTTTTGAGAATAAAAAACACATTATATGATTTGGACAGACGGAGACTATTTACTATCAGGATTTTCATTTGCTCGTTAACAACAGTTCATGCTGTTTATCTTGCATTCATGTCCGAAAGTTACTTACATATAAAAAAGTTCATTCATTTTAAATGGGCGAAACAATTCAAACACCGTACCAAAAGTCTTTACCTTACATAAATTGTCCCTTTTCATCTCTTTGATCGGTTAAGGTCCGTACACAACGATAGAGGCACTCAAGATTGTATGGCCCAGTCAATATTTTCTTAAATGGACGGCGCGTACTTAATATTAATCTCGAGTGCAAAATATTGACGTAAGACGTAACATCCCGGGTAATATTTGGCTTATGTGCACAAAGCGGTGGCTCTTAATTTTAATATTCTTAAATCGAGCATTTCATATAAAACATATTTCGAAATGTTAATATGTTCCGGACTTACTTCCTTAGTTCGATTGCTATTCATTTTTTTGTCAATGTTTTAAGTGGTGTTAAAATCGTTGATTATTCACAAATTGGTATACAGTATGAGAATATTGTGTATAATATACGAAAAAGAAAAGCCCACGTCGGGAAAATTAAAAAATAGTGACCAAGAAGACTAACCAACACTTTTATTGGACCTAAGCCGAAAAACATTGGGGCTGCGTGACTGGTAATTCTATTTCTTTAATAATTAATATTATTAAAAGGTTTGCTGGACTTGTTTGGAATGAAAATGCTGGATGTTTTTGGTCGTATAATAATTTGTCTCAATATCATACTCATCATTATAACAGAAGTCTCGGAGTGTTCATTAATTCAATCAACAACCGACATGCATACTAATGATCCTATATCAGCAGAGAAAATTCTCGATTTTTGTTAAAATTATGTAAAATGCATACCAGTTTGCATATTCACGTTCGCGGTTCCAAAGTTTTCAATGTTTCGAGTTTTGTCACGGAGCACAACGCTCAAAAATCTTAAAATTCAATTAAACGACAACTAAACGCTGATGATGTTACATTAATACGAGCCAAAATGTACCGATAAAGTATTTCTACACCATACATGCAATATGTTCTGGAGCCGGTTTACCCCATTTGAGACTGTGGTGCTTTGGACACGATGAGAAGAGTGAAAGGTACATTTACAATTCAACGCGATGTGAAGTACATAAGCTTGTACGAGATATCAAGTATATTTAATGCCCCAGATGGAAGTACTATCGTCATCGCAGAGTCCGTACTTCCGTCCGTCAGTCTAGCATGCTTCTTACGCGGAGTATGACTTTCGAAGTTTTCAAGTGATTTAAATAAAAGTTTGCAATGATTCAGGGCTTGAAAGTAAAGGTAGATTACGAGGACCATAAAGCTAAGTTAACTATTTACAAAGGTACTGATCTTACGTCACATACATTCAATACGCATTAACCAGCAACGGCAAAAAGATGTGCCGTAACAGACAGGTGTGGCGTTATATTTACTATTTAAGGTAGTGTCAGGGTTGTTGAATAAGAGGTTTCATGTTGAGTTTAAAATTCCCGATATAATCTCTATCAGCACTAATTGTTGTAAAATAATCTGTCCGGATACACAATCCATTTATTATACCTCATATATACTTCAATTAACAAATGCATGTAGATATATACTAGAGCCCTTATTCTTGAACCATATCTTTACGATATTTAGTTTATATGAACCTGTCAAACAGTTAACACATTAAATGGCAACTAAACATGAACTCCAGTACATATGTGGCGATTTTTGCCCTCACGCCGTTTTATTTGACTTCTGTTTATTTTTGTTTTGGTACTTTGTTCCTTTTAGTTATATATTAAAAGCGTCCATAGATTTCCGGTAAGCGTTGCCGCGGTTTTATTCATTGTTGAAATATACACCTAGAAAAGTAGCTGTGTGTGTTGTTTTTATATCCATTTGTTTAATAAATGTTTATTGCGTTGATAAAGACCAGAGCCTCATTATTATGCTACATAATTTAGTCAAACCACTATTACGTAGATCTCAACAGTATCACTATGGAAATGTCCGAGTAATGCCGCATGCGCACAAAGTATAAAAGCGCGCGTTTCCTCTATGAACAGTCAGTTCTGTTCCCGACTTCGTCGAGTTTACATCGCTCAAATAGGTAATTAAATTATATTATTAACAAACATTAGGGACTTTGGGCACATAGATACTGGCTATCCTCTTCAAACGTTCTTAGAGCCTTGAAGTTGGATTCCTACCCCTCAGCAGCCCGGGTCGCTAATAGTTGATATATAAGTCACATACCTTCATACAACCACTATAAGGCTCCATACCTAGGGTATCGAGTCACACAGACACGGAGTCATTTCGACATAGTCCCGAGTCATAGGTCTCCATACATAGTTCCGAGACAAAGGTCTCCATACAGAGCCCGAGACATAGGTCTCCATACATGGTTCCGAGAAATAGGTCTTCATATATAGGCTCGAGGCATAGGCCTCCATACATAGTCCCGAGACATAGGTCTCCATACATAGTCTCGAAGCATAGGTCTCCATACATAGTCCGAGACAGAGGTCTCCATACATAGTCCGAGGCATAGGTCAGCAAACATAGTGAGTGCTCGAGGTCATATGATTATATCATTTGATTATACTTAATTTACTGTTTCAAACCAATCATTGTATTAATAGATTATCATAAAGCAAGGTAGCTTAAGGAAAATTATATACTATTGTATTGTGCTTTGTATTATTGTCTGAGCCATACATAAGACCCGAAGCACGGGCGACGACACGTTACACAAAAAAATAAACATTGATTCTTACTGAAACCACAAATATGATTTAACTTTAAAAGAATAATTACGATCGTTTTGAGAAATAAGCATCATTTTATTATCACAAGACTGCAACGTATACATACTCTGTAACCAATGTGCTCATTGATCTAATAAGTAAGCATTTGTCCACGCAATCCACTTGTGTCTGAAACTACACGTATGTTAACAACATACAACAATTCACTAGCTTGTACACATGTTATTAATATTTCAACCATATGGACGCAAAAGCTTTGATTTATGCGCGATTAATCTAAAATGTAGAGGTCTGCAAGTTGCCGCGCTGGTTAAAATGTTTTACAAGTTTCATCACTCTATCAATTACTCTTTTAGTAACGCTCGACAAATACATCGGACGGACGGAAGGGCGGGCAAAGAAGAGCAAATATATACCCCTTTGAAAGTGGGGGAATAACATAAGAGAGAAATGAATAGATTGTAAGCAACATTATAGCTGTACATGCCTTACCAATACATAATGGTTTTGTAAGATAGATGGTAACATAAACGTAGACAATAACGACACAAATTAAGATATTTATTTGAAACATTCTACATCTCTAGACGACGTTGTCGGTTCAAAATGATGGAATAATCTACCTGCATATCTCAAGAATTGTCAGTCTAAAGGCACTTTTTGATCAAGGTTTATAATACATTTGTATGGACAATTGTACAAACAATGGACGTACCAGTCGGATTAATATGAATTCTGCATTTGTATTAACTAAAGTAGTAAATTCTGATTGCTTTATAGCTATTGAACAGAAATGTATATTGTTTACAATTTTTCGTGGTTATGCTTAATATGTAATTGTGAAGCAAAAAGGAATATGTTTAAACTTTTTGCGCTTTATAACTGCTATGTATTTTTTTTATTATTATTATTGTGTTATTGTTCCACGTTTGACAACAATGTAGGACAACATCCTCATATATTTGGCATGTAATTGCTAACCCTGTGTATTTCTTTCAAACAAAGATGGTCATCATTTGCAAAAATGCATGTCGTTTGCCAATAATCAATGGGCAAAGTCGTGTTGCCTAGCAATTAATTGTCAATTTATCAACACGTCTGGTATAAGGCGGGTGACATTTTTAGACAAATATTTGTGTTGTACAGCCCGAATCGATTACACACTCCCGTTGTTTTTGGAGTGATTGACAATTGTTACGGTAATCAACAATGCACGTACTTGAAATAAAATATCAATTTGCTTTTGACAATTCTAAAACGTGAGCAATATTTGTAAAATACAAATGTGTTTTTGTTGGTTTTGCATTGACATACAAACAGATTTTCAGCATCATATAAACATAATTTGTATATAAATGGAATATAAATCAAGAAGATTAGCACACAACTATAATTATCGCAAACCTACATGTTGTTTGTTATTTGATAGCATTGTATGTGACAGAAATTATACAGTTAATCGTGATTGAAATTTCATAACAAGCTATGCACACCTCGTTTATCATATGATTCGTATATAGTTGGTTGTATAATGGACCTAATATTTTGCACAAGTTTGCACTTAACACATTAAGTCGAGTTTTTGCTTTGAGTCCCACAGTTTTGGTAGTAAACAATTCCGATACGAATACTATAATTTCAAGCATTTTTTTCATGGATGAATTTCAATGACGGCCTTAATACGAGTACTTGAAGATAACATACAGTCTGACTATATTTTCATGGGGATATTTGTTGTCGTTCATGCGATTAAATATATCAGAAACACATTCATTCGTCCCCTGCATTCATGCGTATTTTATACTAGACGTTTTCAACCGTCATTTCTTTGCAAAGCACTTGGCTTAACCTTATTAGTAAAACGACTTATTAGAAAGAATGTTTCAGTCTTTTGATCATCGCGACATATTTATTTTTTTACATTCTTGAAGAAAAATGACAGACAATGACACTGTGAAAGAAGCACTTACAACCTTCGTGGATCATATTGATTCACATTGAAAGATGAAATGAAACCTTCTCGGAAAATATTGATGAATCGCATAGACCACATTTTAATTAGTGCTAAGTTTATGGCAGAGTTCTTTAAATACTCGACAGGTGACCAACAAGTATTAAAGCTTGATTTCATTTAAGGGACACAAATGATAACCGATTTAATCTCTTCCATTCTTGAGTCTTAAACATAACCCCACCATTAAGTGATACAATTGAATAATTCAATTGAATATAATTGGTGGCCCATTAGAAAGCTTGTTGCCACTGCCTAACCCGTTTCTCTTGGGTATTTTGTGCAAACATTATAAGATAGTCCTGTCTGATATCTCCAATACAAAGAAGCGCATGATTCTGGAATTAATCTAAATCTTCTAGTTAATAAAATTCAACAATATAATCGTAAAGCGAAATTTCATATACTTGTTTTATTTTAGCATCGGTTGCTACTTTTTCTTGATGTGTATTGCAATCGCATTCTTTATATATAGAAATAGGAATATTGAGAGAAAAAATGGCGCATATTGAGCACGATATTTAATGGTAGTTTCTGTGAGACGGACACACACATTCAATGTTTATATACATATGTGTTTTCTCGAAATACTAAGTATGGAAGTAAACATCTCAAATTAAAGATGACTAACAAGACACATTGATATATCTCCTGGGAGCATTAATAAAGTCGTAGAGTCTTGTGTTTTATTATATTACTACGTGGTTGCCCAATTAGTGCGAATTCGAAGCAATTATGACAAGATACAGATACTTTCTGAGGCAAACTTTACCCCGGAACGCTTACGGACCGATTTAATAAGAGTACCCAAAACAATCGACATGTGAAACGAGAAAACATGTTACGCAATTTTATAACGCCATTTTATCATGCAGAGTTTTTCACAGCTCAGGAAACGCCTCGGAAAGGCATTGATTTTTAATGGGATTTCAATTCGAAGACCGCTGGTGTCCAATTCGACAAGAAACATGCGGCGATATGTTTCGGTACTTAGTATGATATTCAATTTCTAATCTAGCAACCGACTGGCTAATGCATATTCTTTAAAATTCTTTGACTCATCTAGATTTGACGGCTGTCACATTACCTCAAGTTATCGATACATGACCCGTGAGATGTAAGCCAACGTTTCGTAAATAAGTGTTCCAATGAATGTAATCACATTGTTTAAATACATCGTCGCATAGAGATAAGACAATCTAATTTCGTTGTTCATATTTATTTAATCCCCTTCTTGTTAAATATGTTTTATTACAAGTGTTTTTATTTTTATTTTAAACTTAAACGTAGATATGAAATGTCAAACAGTAATCATCACATTTCTTTTCCATTAGATTATGGATGAGATTCCAATTTAGTTCCATAATGTATTACACAATATTGGAATCCGGTCCGTGAATTAAAACGTATAATAAACATTATTGCTTGCATATCGAAGTCGACTCAAGTCTCAAGTAGGGGATTACCTACACTAATCATGTTTACACTCATTACACCAATCAATAGCGAACAAGTGAGAGATACAAGCTACACCGTTGAGCAAACACAGCGCGCGAGTACTCGATCTTCATAATACAATTAAACTTTATTTAAAGTGGTGCATTGGCGCCTAAACAAGTAGCCTCCCTAAGGAGAACCTGATGTTCAAACAAGGTCACATTTGATCTTATATTCTATTAACTAAACCATCATTACAGGAGCATTCGCAAAAAAGAATAAAACCAATTTGTTTAGAATCTGGGTTTAAAAGAATTGGAGTTTCAAATAATGTAATTGCACACACATATCAACTTAACCGTAATCAAATACATATAATGGAACTAGATGTCATCATCGTTTATTAATAACTAAAATGTAAAAATTGAAATGTGATGTGTACTTTCTTCATGAAGAATGAACTGTTTTGTTAAATTCAAGTGATATTGTAAGTATCTGTTCCAATTGAGATTAAATGTTAGCTTCTTACGTTATTATATTGCTTAACTAACATCTTTGCATACAAGTAAAACAATGTAAAAGTTATTGTTCATAATTATTCAATTTTCTTCTTTTATCTACTTTTTTAGAAACAGTATAAATCTTCCAAATGTATTTGATGATCTGTTGTTTGTATTATTTTCTGGAATACTGTACAAAGAAAGATAATAATTTGCTTTGGTTTACAGCAGATTAAATGAAGAGTAATCATTGAATGCAAGTTTAAAACGTATATTTAACATCAAACATTCATTCTTGATTCAATGTCTGTGGATAATAATTATGGTAATTATGGTAAATGCCTATTAAATATGTTTTATAAGAAGTATGACAATTGTGATTAGAAAATTGCCACGTGGATAATACATGTTTAAAGTAATATGGGCATTTACTTTCAATTATAGGTGCACCTCAAATTAAGTTGCATAAATACATGCAACTTTTTTGAAATCAGCGAGATAATGATTAATCATCCACATAGCATGCAGCTCGAAGTCGTCTCATACAGGGTATTACCTACACTAATCATGTTTACACTAATTTCATCAATAAATGGCAAACACGTTAGTGGTAACAGATACGCAGTTGAACAAACACAACTCGCAAGTACTCGATCTCTGTAATACAAGTAAACGTAATATACTTTGACGAATAGGCGTCGAAACACGTATCCTCTCTTAAGGACAACCGGATGTACAAACAAGGCGACCATTGATTTTATATTATATAACCTGAAATATAACTTGAGCCCTCGCAAAAAAAAAGATAATGTGTTAAGAATCTGACGAATTTGAGATGGGAATCGTCTTATAGAACACCCATATTTAAAATAAAATATTCTACTTATGGATTATGGATGGCGATGTCATTATCGCGTTGTATTAATACTAGTTAAATTGAGAAATGAAATATACTTTGTGATTATTTAATAACAATTTATATGTTCCGGTAAATACAGTAACCAGATTTCTGAATACAACATAATCAGACCGAGAGTTATATTCGAAATTTAATTCGTGTTTAACATCTCCAATTACCCAAACTATTGTTTATTAAAGATAAATTATGAAACACAATATCAAGCACACTGTGTTTACCTCCAAAGTTTGGCTAACCAATTTCGAAAAAAAAGTCACAGATTATCGAAGTATATAACATTAAATCACATATTTATTTTGATACTTACATTCTCGTATAATATGCAGTCATTCTCTGATGAGTAACTATAACTATAAGTGTCAGCACATGATTGTTATTAAATATAATAACAATTCAATATTTAAATCATTATAATTAGCGGTTTTATAGAATCATATCTTTATGTTCAAACAATAAAATTAAATTGCGTGTCTACCTATTATTTATTTTATAAACATACAAAACAGTTGTTATGAATGTTATTGATATTTACTGTTTCGTATGTTAAAACGGACTTCATGTGCACGGTGTCAACGTGATCACTTTGATTACATACTTTGATCCATCAAACGATAAAATAATAAATGCGTTCTTCTTACGGAATGTATTTAAACTGCAACATTATTGTGTGAAAGCATCCTACATTGGGATATTAATATTTCATTCAGAACGACGATCTGTCCATGCAAACGAAGCTGACTGAAACCAGGCAATATCGTCGGTGATTCAAGACACGATATACATAAAGGGACAGCAATAAATATTACTTCCATTAGGCAACCGCGGTACGAAGCGATGATTTAAGAATGGTATAACAAAGAGCTGAACGCTGTTGTGACATGACATGAAATACACCGGACAAGGCAGACATTAATAACGCGATCAATTTACATAACTGATATCTGGCACATATATCTTAGAGATTTATCAGAGATAGCAACATCATTTCTTCCAATTATTGCACAACTTGCATTTAAGATCAAATACGTTCGACACGTGTTTTTATTTCTTGTTAGCTTAAATATATCATTTGACTTTTGGCAAGTGTAAGCGTTTTTCTATAACAAATAAACTAAAAAAAGGCTTGTGTCAATTTTAAGACAACTTAAATTTTTAGCACTATATATGTCAAGACATGTTTTCAACTAACATCGGATAAAAAGGTATTGAGGTTGGCTGAACCTGTTTTAAACTCTTTTTTTACATTGAATTTCTCCACTTCAGTAAGAATATTCAATTACATGCAGAAACCGTCCATATTATGATAACTGTATTTTATATTCTAATTTTAGTTATTTTTCGTTTATTTCAATAAATATAGCGGATATGGTCGAATGAAGCATTATTTTGTGAAAACGTAATAGTTGTATGTATGTATGTATGTATTTCTTTTGACCTTGAAGTCAAGGATAACCCATGAAAGTACAAGCACGTATTTTCACTGGGGTCATTTGTTTTTTTTTTGCTGAAGAGACAGCATTCAGAGGAGACAGTATTGTGATACAAGGAATCCGGGTGCGATACCCTAGATCTTTGCGAATAGATCCCTTGGTTCTTTTACGTGCTCAGTGTAAAGCACCGATACACGCGAGAATTACCTGGGGTTCATATCAGTACATCTCTAGTTGGGTGGGAAACACTTGAAGCATTTCTGAAATTTCCAGTACCCCGGCCATGGATTGAACCCACGACCTCTGAAATGGTAGACCAGAGTACCACTCGACTATCGTACCACCCGGTGCATTTTATTGTATTATGCGTGTTATTTTAGTGCATTTGATCAAATTTATCAAAACTGATCGAAAACCCAACCGTGAATAAGTTAAAAGTCTAGGGTCAGCACACAAAATTAGGGTCAGTTGGTTAAAACGAAACAAACTTGTATAGTGTTTGCCGTGGAGAAGAGTTTTAATGTAAGTGTTTTCCTCAAAACAATATTGCCAAATGTTCTGCGCCCATAATACAATTAGGCTTGCAAAAGTGCATTATTTATAAGCGTATTTCATGATTACAAAATGAAGACTATTTAAAATTTAAACAATAGCATACACAATACTCTGTATATTCTATCCTGTTTTGATTAAGTTACGAATCTACCGCATACAGAAATTTAGCACTTCCTAACTTTTTAAGATTATTTTTGTAGAAAATACATTCTGATCGAGATATGTCGAAGTAGATTCCATTTCGCATGGTCAATTATCAAGGGCCAGCTAATGTTTTGCGAGTCTGTGCACTAATTATATAAACGTTCAGCTAACAGAGCGAAAGGTACCGGCTTAATTGATAAAACACGAATTTCCCCAGTCGTTACTGAATCGTTACTGTCTGGAAAAATATCAGAATCCATATGGCAAGCACTGAACAGGGAACCATTGAGGAGAATATATAATATAATCATGACACTTTTTGACAGAAACTTCTGCCTCATTCTAGGTCTGATTGAAAAGAAATGATTTGTGAATGTGATTATATTATGTTGTAGGGTTTTTATTGATATCACATTTATAATGAAAAGGTGGTGTAAAACTATGTTAATACATTACTTGCGAATACATTATTTGATGCATATTTGCACAGTACCATTTTATTTAAATTAAATAATTCAAGAAATATTTCGGAACAAGTTGTGTTGCGATCCAAAGTAAATTGTAAGAACTTAAATAACAGTTTAGTATAACATAACTCTTTAATTGACGTAATATGAATAAAGCGTGTTGCAATTACTTGTTGTTATAAATGCATGTATACTTTTCCATGAAAATGTAATCACTAACAAAAGCTCTAAACTGATAAACTCTTAACTAAATGTATGTATATCACAATATTATATATTTGATCAGTACGTTATTCGGTGTGTTCGCGTACTCTTAATTAGATTGTCATTTATATGGTACTTTTTGTACGGAATTAACTCAATTCTATGTTGACGCCTTGTTTTCATTATTGAATTAAAAATGAACAAGATAACAATGACCCGCAACTCCTTAAGGTCCTTTTCAACAATTTCAAAATGTGTTATGATCTGGAATCAAATAGCTTTCAAATTAATTTGTTTGTCAATAATTAGTTACGAGATCAAAGAATTGGCCTTGACTTTTTACGTTATGCTTAAGTTTGCTTTTTATCCTGCCTCTGTTGCAAACATTGACCAAATAAAGCAGGTTCAAATAAATCTCGGGTCAACAGGAAGTAGTGTATTCATACTCACGCTGTAACACATAGTTGAGTGTAATCTTTCCAGTACACTTCACAAGGGTGACGCATTATTGAGACGTATCGTGAATGTTATCGTTTATATTACATATCATCCTACTTTGCGTCTTCTATAAAACATATTACAGAACCACCGTTCCGTATTTTTATTTCCATTCACTTGATTACGCAATTTATGACGTTTCTCGCGTGACGTCATTTCTCTGACGAAACACATCTAGTTTAATTTTAGTTTAAAATCTGTGGATTTAAGGGACTACAATTTGGACGTGGTGGTTTTTAACAGTAAAATATATAATATTTTTTAAGCATTGAACGAATAGAAAACGTATTTCGGATTGTGTGTTTTCCATGCATATTTGTTAATTTCGATAGGAATAAAATAACTCGCTCCGCCAGGATTACGATTTCGTAAATCGTGCTTTAGGTTAGAATGGTAAGCATTCGATACAAACGCCATGAGGAAATAGTGTGGTTTAAAGCTGTCATTGAGGTAGTTTACCCTTAAAAAAAATGAGTCTTTGTTTGGCTGTTGCATATTTTTTTTTTTTAATTTCTAATGATAAAAAATAAAAATCAGTTTTTGTTTTGCTGTTGCACATTGTTTTCAATTCCCAACATTGAAAATATCACATTCACGATTCATTTTTTATTTCTTCTCATAATTTCAATAGGAAAGTATTAACAGGACCAGTTTAATGTGAAACTTTTTTTACGTGACATAATCGGTAGTTATTCGGTCGTAAGGAATGTTGTTTACATGTAGGAGCTGACCAGAATACTTATTTTGTTAACTTTATTAATCATTTGTTTTTGATAAAATGTGTAAGCGACATAATTTTAAATAACGCAGGATAAATAGAATGCCTAGTTTTTGCCAAAATGGAGAAAGTTTATCCGGTTCGGTCGAAAAAGAAAAAAGGGCTCGCTAAAACTCGACCTATTTTCTTTTTTCTACGCCTCACCGGATACACTTTCTCCATCTCGGCACCAACCATGTATTCTCTATATCCGTTATCGTATTTTGAGATTACTATTCGAAATTTAATTCGTTTTCAGTATCCAATTTACCACAAGATCGTGTAAACAAGATTAAAAAAAAAAAAAAAAAAAAANATACATAAAAAGCACAGATTATCGAAGTACATAACATTCAATTACATATTCCGTTTGATACTGTAATATTCTCTTATAAGATGCATTCCTTCCATGATAATTTAAAGTAGTTATATGTGTCAGCCCATGATTTTTTTAAATATACTAATTCAATATCAAAATGATCATAATTAGATTTTTAATATAGTCATACCTTTATGCTAAACAATTACATTACATTCGGTTTTTACCTATTAATTAAACACACACGCATAAAAGAGGAGATAAACATACAAAACAGTTGTTATGAATATTATGGATATTTACTGTTTCGTATGTTTAAACGGACTTGTTGTACAGTGTCAAAGTGATCAATTTGATCACATACTTTGATCCATCAAACGATATAATACATGCGTTCTTCTAACGAAATGTATTGAAAACATAAATGTTTTAAAAAAGCAACATCATTCCGTGAAGGCATCCTACATAGGGACATACATATTTTATTCAGAAGAACGATCTGTCCATGCAAACGTAGCTGGCTGAAACCATACAATATCGTCGGTGGTTCATGTAATGTTGTACATAAAGGAACAGCAATAAATATTAATTTCATTAGGAAACCGCGAAACTAAGCGATGATTTAAGAATGGTTTAAACCAATACCTGAACGCAGTTGTGACAGGACATGAAATACACCGGGCAAGGCAGACATTACTAAAGCGAGCGATTTACATAAGTGATATCCGGCATAAATATCTTAGATATATTCAAAGATAACAACATCATTTCTTCCAATTAGTGAACAGCTAGAATTTTAGATACAATAAGGTCGACACATGTTTGTTTTGTTCTTGTTAGCCTAGATAGTTCATCTGACTTTTGGCAAGTGTAAACAAGTTTGTGTTAATTTTAAGACAACATATATTTAAAAGCACTTTATATGTAATGTGTTTCCACTAACATCGGAAATTATAAACTAATTTGGAATAACACAAAACTGACAGTCATGGTTGAAACTCTTATGGCTGGTAATCATCAGGATACACCAAACTTTAGCATGTACAAGTTCCTTTATTTATTTAGATATGTTATGAAATCTGTGTCTTTAATGGATTCCCTACACATCCAAATTCTTAATTAAAACCTCTTATTAAAATTAACTTAACATTCAAACTAAAAATAGTGTTAATATTTGTACTTTTGGTGTGTTCCGATGCATATTTTAGTAAAACCGGAGTTACAAAGAATCATTTAAAGGGGTGAGAATTATAGCAGTCATTATATGCAAAACATAAGTTCTTACCTGCAGATGAAAAACTTGTTGCCAAGTGATCATCACTTCTTTCACCCAAGAGGCATCTGTGCAAGTAGTCAGGTCCTTTCCCTGGTGATTCATGAGGTATCTGTTCACCTAAAACACAAACTGCTTTAATAACAAATATCCATACTCAAATTTAAACACTGTATTAAATCACAAAAAAATGACTGTTGCTCTCGTGATCATACATGATATGAAGAAAATAATCATGTTTTACTAAAATAATCAGATACAATTTATTTTTTTAGCAGAATGGTAGTATATTTGCCCGACATATGAAATATAAAAATCTGACCTTTTACAAAATAGTTTTTTGAAATCAGAAAATATGTCTTACCAAAGCAGAAATAAACAATCCATTAAACTTTGTTTACATGTACATTTGACCTTGTTTTTCTCGTCTATCTATCTATCTATCTATCTATCTATCTATCTATCTATCTATCTATCTATCTATCTATCTATCTATCTGTTAACTGCCAATCGCTTTTCGAGTATAATAGGCAGGGAAAAGGTGCGCGTCAGGAACAGTGAGAGTGAAAAGCAAAAAGCACCACTCATTCCATCACGCGAAATCCTTAAGGTGTTGCAAAACTGTATATTTTGTCCAAAATGAAATTAAAATCGTTTTTTTATATTGTAAAATTTGTGAATACGTTCACTCTATTATGTCGGCCATATTTGCGAACGCTACAACAGCCCTTGACCATTCGTAACTTTTACATAGGCACTTACGAATTCGTAGCAGGTGGTATTTTTTTTTTATGAAACGCTCGGATTTTCTTACGAACTGTGTTAGTATACTTACAAAAGAAACCGTGCGCACGAACGTTTATGAAACGAGGCCAATATCCTGAAGGGATTTCTTCAAGCAAAATACAGCAACCCCAATTAATAAAACTCTCTGGAGGAAAAACAACATTTTCAAATACTCGCAAGCGATAACAAAACGCAGCTCCACATAAACATGCTAGCATTAATTCAAATACCTATGGAAAATAAGCTTTTGATGATTCCAGATAGCCAATTGCGAATACGAAACTAATATTTACAGTGCCATTACATTAGAAATGTATCGCTACATGTACCAGAACATGACAATGCGAGGTTGTTTTAGACTTATTGGGCGGAGAAAACAGTATTCCTTGACATGTGCGTTGTTCAAGAAGTTGTCCGTGTATAAGGGCCATGTCCGTGCTCAATATGAATCGTCAAAACCAATCGAAACTAAACTTTACCTTAAAAATAACGCAATGAGCAATCGAGTTATCTTTGTTTGTCAAATAAAATGCGTCCACAGGAACAACTGGTACATTAACATTGCTAATTAGTGTGAAAACAGTGATATTATTGTTTGTCCGTGTTTAATGGCAATTGTCGGTTCAGGAAATCGCGAAATATTCCATGAGTTATCTCAACACTCAGACCAACCAGAGGAAAACGGTTGATACTCGCTAAAACCGCTTCCGGCTGGCCCTATCTTAGGCGTCATCCGATTAAAAACAAGTAAGTAATAAGGTAGATGTACCTGTTTTAATACTCAATTTCTGCATTTAAGCGAGGCATCGGCGGCCATTTTTTCTCAAATCTGACCACGTGATTCCCCGCATTAAATTCTGTTGGAATATAATTATACTAATTATTTCAAAAACGGTATAAATTAATGAGTGCTAAATTCGCAACTCGAAGCATATGAAGCTAAAAATGGATATTAGGCAATACATTTCTACATGATAGGACCAATTATATAACTTACGCTTTTGGAGTAATTATTATAACTGCAACTGCTTTGCGTCTCCAAATGAAATCAGCATAACATTATGATTTGTTTTGTTTCACGTGTTAACGACACTATAAATGTATTGACATTAAGATCGAGAGAATGTTTCTAATATTGTCAAAATTATCGTTGTTATTATAGCCTTTATTTTAGCCGTTAATATATTATATAACTTTTAAAACTACTTTTGAGTATATTAAACAATCACATAAAATAACCGTATGGGTCTCATATCATATTTCTAATGTAAACCCAAGAGAAATTTCTGTCTGACTTTAACCAATTCGTTACCGAATTAATGAGGGCAACTAAAATATCGTAGACGCACGTGTTGTCGCATATTAAATCACAATGTCCTGTGGTCCTTTGTTGTCATTGCAATCGAATTACTTCACATGAATACGCACAGGTTGTGTATACTGTAATAGTTCCAGAACCTTGATGCAAATAGGCAATTATGCCCCAAAGAGAGGCACGCAAATAAACAGACACACACATAAACAATATTACATGCATACAGAGACAAACTTTTTTTGGTGAGCTGGTGTTTTATTATTTATAGAATATAACTTAATCCCTCGAACTAAGTTTAAATAAGCCATTGTTTGCGTAGGTGTTTTCGAAAATGCCAGTACTTAATTTCTAAATAAAAAAAGATCAGGCATCAGATTGAGCCATTTTCTCCCGATTCCTGCCGAGGTCCTCATTTAAAGCCTTTTTGATTAAGACTGTATATTAACATTTCAATAAGTATTATACTAAACTAGATCTAAAAAAAAACATAGCTTAACATAAACAATATTATAAGACGATATAT
>VMBQ01000156.1:0-27132 GCA_007657795.1 Dreissena rostriformis
ATTAACATATTTCCGTTTTTTATCTATTGCTTTGTTTTCCGTTTCCGGAACCCTCCAATTGAATCTTTTGCAAAGTGTCTTACCATACTTTGATCGTCACCGGAAATGCAATATTTTAATATTCAATTGTGTCCTGTTTTCGTATAAATGACACTTGAAGGTTATGCCGGATCAAATCATAAACCCTCTGGTGGACTACTAATACCTTCGGTGTCATCTGCAATAGAGCCGGAAGCTGCATCTGGTGTACGGCGCCTGTCCTACACATACCGTAAACGCCCATGCACACAACGCGTGTTTAACCCGGGAGGTTAAGGTCCGACATCCCTCGCGACTCAGCACGCTGACCGGCCCAGCAAGGGATACAATCTCCCACGATCCATACTCCTGATACAACATTTATAGAAGCGCAATTAATGTCATAATTATAAATATTCGAACTTCATCTGCCCATCCGCATAATTTGATCGTCTGAAATTCCCATATTTGCGAAATGTGTCGCTCTGCCTTTTCTAAAACTGGGCGATTTAAAAACATTGAAATAAAAACCAGACTCTACTAAACACTTTAAACGTACTGCTAAAAATGTGTTTAACACGCACACATGATTTAAATAATAGATTTTTTACATTAAAAATCAACACAATTTGCAGTATACATATATCTGAATTGCTCGCAAAATGTACTAAGTAAACAATTAAATAAAATGGAAACAAATCTCAATTAAAATGATAAATTCACTGTTTGGATTTTCTCCTTGAATACTAATATTCTTCTTTCCATAAATATCTATAAACAAACATGCTTATTTATAAACACTTATGAGAACTGATATTGGAAACACATTATAAGTTTATTTTTACACGAAGAAAGCGACATATTTCACCATCAAATTAATGTATTTATGTCATTTTAACGTTAATATTACGAAAAGTTTCGTTTATACTCTTATTTGTTTCCAATACTCAATTTATATAAATGTCCGGTAAATAATTCTGTACCGTGGAAAAATTACCTCACTTTAATAACCCCATATACGGCTCTCGTACATACGCACGCGCATATCAAAACATGTTTTGTTTACATTCGTTTGTAGATGACAAACCCAGGATGTATCAGTACTTTTTTTATAAAATATTTTGTTTTTATTAGAAAGTTATTAAAAAAAAACTTAATTTTCTTCCGAAAAATGCTCGCTGACTAGTAAATCATTGCAACACGACAAGTACAAGTAATGTAACCAATTATTCACCAACAGGTAGGAAGGCGGACTTATCACGCTTTGTGTCTTCGTCTCCATTTATTATGCCCGTCAAATACACACTTCGAATGGCAAATCAGTAGATTTTCAACTTCTAAAAACCCAAACACGAGAAACCCGTGCTTGTTCGCGCTAATCCCTAAACAAGAAACTCCTGCATTTTAGCGCTTAACCATTACTGTACTTTCTCTTCTTAATAGCATGCCCAATACAAATACGATACCGTGTGAATTGTTTAGGAAGTCCAAACAAAAGAACCGTCTCGTTTGCCTATATGCGTCACTCGCTTCCCTGAAAAACATGCATCTAAGCCTTAAATCATGATTGAGCGCCGACCATGAAGAAAACATGACCGCCAAACTAGACCGAGACTGGTGATAATATTTATTCCAAAAAGTACCCCCATGCCGAGCTGCAAACTTTATAATCGTATAAGAAATAGTGCAATATTTCGTGAAGCCTTTGAGGTTGAGCAGATAAATATATGTTCATTAAATTAAAAATGGACCAACGTTCCATAANTTAAAAAAAAAAAAAAAAAAAACTTTGCATTCCTTTGTTCGACTTTTTAACGACCCAATATTCAAAACGATTACAGAAAATACCGGTATTAATTAAAGGTTTGGAGTTCTTATTCTTAGGAATTAAAGGCGATAGCC
The DNA here is from genome assembly GCA_007657795.1 of Dreissena rostriformis. Classification (NCBI taxonomy): domain Eukaryota; kingdom Metazoa; phylum Mollusca; class Bivalvia; order Myida; family Dreissenidae; genus Dreissena; species Dreissena rostriformis. The sequence continues at coordinate 1,921 of VMBQ01000156.1, forward strand.
TGAATGTGTTTTTTTTAACAAACCTTTCGTTATTACCGCAATTATCAACACTTAGCTGTTAATAATTTCGAATCGGCAACGAATTTTTTATATAATTTGTCTTCATAAAAGTATAACTATTTTAATCTTATGTCCGCTCTTTACAAAAAACAACATACACACACTTGGCATTTTCTTGACATCAACACAACAAAACAATTCATAAACAATGAGTGATTGATCGATGTGACATACTGTAAAATAGTATGTTAATTAATGCAAATAAGATGCGCCATTTACTAACCGTTAAAATATGGCTGAACTTAAATAAAACATATGTATTACTAATGTGTTTTACTTCGCGGAGTTTTGAACACATTATCTGTTAATCAATTTTAAAAGATCGAGTTTTTAAACACATGCAACTTACTACATATTTTTTCGGAATTTCCGGAACTACGGTCACAAATTATTTGTCTTGTTTGTGCATATAAAACAATGTATGATCGTGGAAAAACAAACATTTTCAAGTTAAGAAATTAAAACTAAAGCTCACATTTAGTTGAAATTTGCAAATGAGCACAATTTACTTTTCTGCACTAAACATGTGTATAGCATACATAATTATGTACCAATTTAGCGTATGAACACATGACGCGTTTTACAGGTGTGCAACTGTATAGCTTCTTGCTAAGGTTTTGGTCTTACATGAAATTAATGTTTGGTGTAAAATTGTTGAAAGCCCATGTGTAGTTAACGTTTTCATTCCGAACATTGTTTTTAATACATTTTGTGTATATGTTCAATCAATTAATTTGGATTCTGGTTCGACATTAACGGATAGACCAACTATTATTTGAGAGATTTTCTTAAATGGAATACGCATAACGTAACTGTTTTTTTTTTATTGAAAAATAACTAATAGTTTTATATGGCCATAATTTTAAATATGGATTACCAGTTGTTAATTCGCAGAAACAGCTTTAATATATAGATGAAGTTAAAACTGTACAACTAAATACCACACACACTGACATGTCATTGGGCACTTACAAGTAAATATTTAAAATCAATTTGTCTAACTTATATGGGAATAATTACCACAACATAGTTTACACTGTTCAGTAAAAGCTTACAACTCAGTTTAGGAGTCATGAAATCGTTGTTTTAAACTCAAACATGACGTCTTTGTCATTCATTCCAACAAGTAACTTGCTTTTGTCTACATTGAAGTAAACCGATATAGGGCGGACATCAAGATCGACTGTGGCGAGGATTTTCTTGCAATCTGTGTCTACTTGACTTACAGATTTATTACCAAAGACAAACACATGTCCTGTGGAGGCAACGTGTAAGTTATATGTTTCCAAGTCATATTTGAATGCAGGATCCTGGAGCGTGGCTGTGACTGTTCCATCCATGGTAAGGGTGACAAGTCTGCCATTATAAATGTCGGTCAGATAGATCCTCTTCCCATCAGGGTTAACTCCAACTCCTAAAACTTTAAAAGACATACAACGTTAATTAATTGGTATGATGTTATTTGTGCTGACATACATGCGTTGTATATATCATTCGTAAATCATTCAATCGAGCTATTACATATGGGATAAATAAAATATTAAATTATTTACAAGTTTGACTCGACGTTACATTCCATAACCGGTAAATACCGAGCAGTAGGGTAAAACGTTACTTAATTCTTATTTGGACATTCTTTCGAATTAATACGTTCGTCAATGGTCTAATATCATGATCACAAATATTGACTGACATAAAATATCGTGCCAGTATTATAGATGTTCTTATTCGTATTTACGCTTGCAAAGAATAGAGATGAATTTACTATCAAACGATATAGATTGAGGTAGTGTGTTTATTGCATATGAGCTTATATTTATTATGCATGCGGTGGGATTAGCCATTATATAATAAACACCAGCGACAAACCTAAATTCGTTTAATCATAAGGTCTAAACGCAAATCACGTAATTATTTGAACCGGTTCTGGATAACCAGTCAAGTTCTTGTAGGATCGTTTCTGGGTGTGTATGTAGTAAATATTATCGAGTGCACCGTTACGTTCTCCCATAGTTCTACCTCCACCATATTATGTTGTTGTTTGTTGGGTTACGAGGCATAGTGCGAGTTACAGCCTACATGATAAATTCCAGAAACGACCCTGTGCCTTTGAGTGCACGGTGTTGAGCACAATAAGACTCGGTTTAATGTCTCATGTAAACTACAAATTAGTATGTTAGACTTCAGCGGGGGATTAAACCTGCGGCCTCTCAGTTCACTTCATGTTTTGCATCCAACCCGGATATTTAAGTTCTGACTGGCCCGTCGGGTAATATTGTGGGAAAAACGTGTCATACCGAGTTATAATGGATACTGCAGGGTAATACTGGGTTAAACAGATTCACCATTAATTGCAATTATCTTTTGTTAATAACCCTGAGATTTTACGTAATAGTCTAATACATATTAATGCATTGTACACTCTTCATTTATTTATTTACTGATACGTCGCTGCCATTTGGAACCATATTGATAGATATATTGTTTTTACTAAATATAAATTGGCATAATTCTTCGAAAAACTCGGCAACCGGGTTTAATACTTACATTTTTCTCGACACATAGTCGCATTTATTAGAATAACATTTATGCAGTAAAACACACATCGTTTACCTTGAAAACGTTATAACCTATCGGTTATTAAACAGCTAAACTGGGCCTCTTAGAAAAATATTAGACCCACCACAGTAAAGAAAGGCCATCGGAAGATAACTCTGAAGAGTGTCTAGGGTTTCACTGCAAAACAACTCAGAAAGAAGAAGAAGCACACGTTTATTATGCCTGATTACGTAGCTTGCAGTCGGCATACTACTTCTTTTTTACATAACACACATCAAACGTGTATTTAATTTACAATTGTAATAGCCTAAACAGAAACAGTGACCCAATACAGAATGTAATCTTCATGTTAGTTACCTGAGTACTTTAAAGACTTATCTTCGTACAACTTCTTCACTAATCGTCCATCGATCGTATATTGGAACAAGGCATTGTCGGAAGTTACAAAGATGTCGCCTTTGTGATGCGCTAATCCGTAACACGAATGATTCAGTTGTAAATGTTTTATCGTAATAATCTTTCCATTGTCCACTTGTAGAAAATGAATCTCGTTAAGAGACCCAGAGTCACTGACAATCACTGCGACCTCATTCGGGAAAATGTTACAAATAGACCGCGGGTTCGTAGCAAGCTTTACTTGCCCAATCACGTTGTACGCCTTATCGAGGAGTTTCACACACTTATTGTCGTAGTCAGAAATGACGAGATTCCCGTTGGACATCTCACATATACCTGTTATGGTGCAGTAGGACTTATCAGAATTTGTTCTCACATTGAATTGTGACTTTTCTTGAACGCGTATGACCTTGTTCGGATTAACCTGTTGATGGTACACCACTCCAACGCAACTGGTGATTTTTCCAAGGTCTGTAGAAGCAGCGAGAAACTTCTCCAAGTCCTTGTTGTGTTGAAACTCAATGTCTGAATTAGTGGCAACTTTTCGAAGAAATACCTCTGCCGAAGCGGTTTGGTCCAGATATTTTCTGCACAAAATAAAAGATTTCTCTGGTGAGTTTATGCTTTTGGTGTCATTTAACTTAAGCTTTGAAATAAATGTCTCACATTGTTTGCGTTCATTCTCCAAGGAATTCTTTAAACTTGAATGCAGCTTATCCAATTCATTCATTGTCTGCTGCTGTACACGGTCTAAACTTTCGTTGATCTGTCGACGGAAATCGAGTATTTCTTTCAAAATAATTTCGTATGATATTTGCAGAAACTTACTATTATATTCACTTCTGTTTACTGCTTCCACTAAACGTTTCTGAAAGTGTTCAATCTTTGTTGCAAAGTCAGAGACGGTAATGTTTGTTGAAGATTTGCATTTTTCAGCTAGTAGAACAACATGGCTGCATTGTCTGAAAGAAAATGTTGAGTACATATAATATACACTTACATATTCACTTTAATAATAAACTCTATAGACTAAACCATAATTTCCCTTTATATTCGATGTACCATATATATAATCTAGAAAGTTTTGTTTTTGCTTCTAACAAATCAATGATTGTGCAACAATGACGATGTTTTTGATTGCCATTCTCGTTCTGATGTTGCATCTGCAGATGCTGCTGATTCTGATGGTGATTATGAAATGATACATACTATGGTTGCCGTGGTGATAATGCTATAGAGATGACCATCAAATTCCTTACGATAATCTATTTTATCATAATCAACAATATCATTCTGATTATTGTGTGGATGGATGTATTGATAGGACCAGTGATGATCAGGATGATGATGATATCTATACTGCAGATATTACCGATATTATGCATACTATTAAATTGCATACAATTCAATCATGGCGTTGATCCACATGATGTTGAATCTTGTTGTAGTTTTTTTTCGATATCAGATCGACGTAAAAGGGCTATGTTGTACTTAAATTGGTTGAATGATTCGCTTTCTTTATTAATCAAAACTTGTCTGGGCAGTAGTGGTGAAGTCGTTGATGACGAAAACTTTAAATACGATAATTAAATTCTCATAGAGCAAATACAGCGTCAACTGGATAAGATTTCAACAAATACAGATAATCATGTTACAATTTATAAACACTATATCTAAGCGAGCAATCAGGAGTAAAGATTGGTTAACAAAACATTAAGGCAGACAAAGTATGAATATATTGTTATATCTTGCATACCTGCGTTCAATAAAGTATTGTTATGTTCTGATTTGTATCGCGCGGTTAATATACGCGTCAATTACGGCTTAAAACCCTCATTTCCCAAGTTTCGCGACTTTAATAAAACGTAACAGCAAATTATCGTAATTGAATCTTTATTTGTGAAAACTAAGGTACTGGTTTATTGATGTTATTCATTGTTTATTGATACGTTATTGATTCCTGTCGTTGGCGTGACATATTGTTTGAAGTAAGCATAATAAAAAGTTGGCAGTATATCAAGTATGTACCTGTACATGAAATTGGTATAATGCATTTAATGAACAATGCATTCATTTTTTTTTTCATGTTTACCTTTACAGAAAAATGTAATCGGTTAACCTGTTTATTTTACACCTATTTATTTTAGCTCGATTGCATCGAAAGCCTAAGGCTTATTTGAAACGCTCTCGAGTCCGTTTCTAGGAACTAGAACCAGTACTTGGTGTCTTACGGGGAGATTTAAAGAACGCCCTACCGTGGGGATCGAACTCGTGACCTCCCGATCGCGAGGCGGACACTATATCCACTACGCCACGGCGACCTATAACCTATAACCGTTAACCTGTTTCATTTCCAGTGTAAATCTTTGCTTAAAGAAGAACTTGGAAATAAAGCACCGCAGACGGTATCCACTACAATAAACACTACATGCAACGATCATAATTTGAGGTCGCCAAAAATAACTTGCCACTTACTTATGATTTCGGAGATGACAGACGTGACAGAGGAGCTGTTCGTGATCTTCACAGAACATCGTCAGTTTCTCAGTAGAGTGATCTTCACATAACTCCAGAGTATCATCCACTGTTTTTGTAACAGGTTAGTTGTCAGAATCATCTTTTGCTGTTACTGAATGATTTTTCAGCACTTTGTTGTGCATAAACACACATTCATCACAGTATGTTTTTGAGCATTTATGACAGTAAAAAAGCCCTTCCTTATTTATTCCATCATCCTCGCAGACAGAACAACATATGTCGTAAAATTGATCCGATCCTTTTTTGTGCGATGTTGTCAACCTCGCAGCCATTTTGAGAAATCTTTGTTACACTACTTTCGATATCCCTATATCCAAGCCGCGTAAGAACTGTGTAAGCCTAGATATTGATATACGCGTTCAGACTTGTCAATCCTGCATACAGGCCGACCATTTTATTTCATAATTGTTATGTTAGTTTTTTTTGTTTTTATTATATATTAATGTTTTGTGTTTTATAAATAAAACTTAAGAAAACGTATTCCATCTATTAGTATTTTTTTTATTGAATTCAGACACACAGCTTTGTAGTTTGCAGTTAACAGACAGTGTATTTATCCCCAGTATTAAGATTTAGTCTCCTCTCAACGCATAATAAGGCTGTTACGCTGAAATCGATAGACCTGTAATATACACTGTCAGTTGAAGTAGACAATCTTTTATTGGAAGAGTAAATACTGTAAATTACCCAGGTTTAATCGATCGGTTTTTGAGTACATTGATACGCATTCTTCGGCTGCATAATAAACATATTGTGTTAATTATAATAAAAGATATTTTCGTTTGCTTTAATATTATGCTGTGAATGCAGTTTTCTTGAAGCTCTTCATTTTAAGTTTATATTAGTAAAAAAAGTAAAATCATATCGAAATATTTATCTTAAAGTAAAAAATTGTGCGATAAGAAACATACTAGGCATATTTTGCTATATAATACCACGTTTGTGTAAGGTGTTTTCTTTTAAGGGGGGTCTAGAACAAATGAACAAGTGTCAGTTTAAGAATAGATGCACGTACAACACCTTCAGGAAAAGAATTATACAATGAAAAAAAAACACATGATTTCACAACGCAATCATCTTTTAAAGTGGTCAGAAACTCGCATATAGATTTTTACTTTATTATTAAATGTATTATAACTTGAAAAATGCAAAACATATCTTCAATGGGACCCTTAAATAGCAAATTCAATTTTAGACGATCGAAATCAATACACAAACGATTATATTGTTGACAGGACATTAAATATAAAAAATAATCGAACTTCAAATGTACCAACTTGTTTTTTAATATTTAAGAGAACTTGTCGTTTAATTATAAACGTTTAACTAGATATCCTGACTGTAAGGTCATCAGTAGATCGTCCGCTGATCCATAACGTAGCGTATTTAATGATGACTTGTATGAGATTATTATTAACATGGCGAATGAGAACGCAATACTTAGAACATTATGACTGCCCAATACAAGTTAAACTAAAGAGAACATAAATAAACACAAAGATAATCCTTAAAGTAGCAAAGTTTCGAAAAATACATGGATTTTAAATGTGATGCTTCTAGAGGCCAAAATTTGTCAACATGTTTTACCTGTTCAAAAAATATTTATGAAACGTGTAATCACAAATGTGAACAAAACACACTAACATTTCGCCTTGATCACTCTTTACTTTTATTCAATAATATACACATTGGTTTAAGTTGATGTATTTGTTAATTGGCGGCGGTGGCCTCCCTTTTTCAAATACCGTATCGGTAAATATTGCGTTGAATTTGTTTAAACTATCAACCATTGGGGAAGGTTTAAGTACTGGAGTTTATGCATTAGGGTTTGCGATAACTTATCACTGCCAAAGTGGGTTTAACACGGGTATGGTTTAGAATGAAATTCAAAACTTAATCAAAGGACATTCATTTCTCGCCAATAGAAAAAGTCTCTTTGTAAGAAATGTAAAATATGATGGTAAAGTATAACACTGTTGATATTTTACACTGTTTGAATAGTTGATAGTTGCCTGGAGGACGTCATTAATAGGGTGTCAGCCTTCAAATTGAAAATGAACCATTCAAAAACTGAAAGTATTGTATATGGGACCAAGCAACAGTTGGCGAAACTTCGCGTGGCTGTCGGTGGTTGCGAAGTGAATTTTGTCAAGCATGCAACAGACCTTGGTGTTATCATGACCATGACAAACGCATCCAGAAAAAGTGTAAGATTGCTCATTCACAACTACGAAATATCAAAGCTATACGTAAACATCTTACAAGAGAATCTACGTCATTAGTATTTCATGGATAAGTTCATTCGCATATTGACTTGTACGGTGGTCTTTTTACGGAAGTTACTGCTTATCAAATCAAGAAGCTACAGTGAATCCAAAATCTTGCTGCACAAGAAGTCTTGAACGCTACTTTAAAGAAGCAATCACTGATCTCCTAAAACAGCTACACTTCTTGTAATCCATGGTATAGCTCCATTATACATTAGGAAAATGTTTTCACCTGCTCGAGGACACTTCAAATTAAGGTCACAACATTCTACATCCCTAGACGAAGAGCAATATTGGCTGATATATCTTTTGCCGTCGTCGGAACAAGCTATCTGGTTATCTCAAGAATTGTCAAACTGAAGCCACTTTTAGATCAAGGCTGAAAATACATTTGTATTTACAATTTTACTAACAATGAACGTACTAGTCTGACAAATATGAAGTCTGCATTTTTATGAACTATAATAGTAAATTATGATTGTTTTAAAGCTTTTGAACAGAAATATATATTGTTTACAATTTTTGGTCTTAATATTAACATGTAATTGTGAAGCGCAAAATATAATGTTAATAGTTTGTACGATATATAAATGCTATGTATTTTATATTTGTATAATGGGCAAATGTTTACAAAACCAAATCATAATGAAGAAGTTATTAACAGATATTATTCATATTTAACTTAATAAAATTAGATCAACAACTAACATAAACTCTTTGTTTTATATGAATTATTGACACTATATTGATACTTTCATGCCGGTAAATTTATGTTTAGTGATGTATTCAATTCATTAGACTCGTGTGTGCATACTTTATCGAAATAATGTGTACAACAACCGGTAGTTAATATTACTGATTATTATGTTCTTATACTCATTATTCTCGTATGATTTGTGCAAAACCAAAAGTATGCGTTCTGGAAAGAAGTTGACGTGATCTGTCTACAATAAAAAGCAGCACCAAAAAACATACATCTCGTATGAGAGTGAACAGCGCAATACAAACGCCTAAGATTTAAATAATAGGGTAATTTATTATGGTATTTAAAAGTGTCTCACAAACGACATTAAATCAAATACAACGACGAACATTGCATTCCACGGTTGCTGTCAAGAGCTTGTAGCTTTTTTGCAAGCGAAATCAACTTTCCAGTGTACTGATTAACAATTTCAAAATAAAAGGAAGTGGAGTGAAAACTGGATGCGAGAGAAATATATTAAAACAGCATATCTCGCTTTTGTATTTTAAAGGCATTTAACCATGTATTTAAGACGTTTATATCCTATATGTGAACATTAACAGTTATGTATTACTAATTATAATTAAATCTAATTGTTTTATTTTTATGAAATACTAAACTCCAGACCATAACAATCAAAATTGAACTATTTTCCAACATTTGCAAGTAATCACTAATTGTTATCAATTATCAGTGTTGTTTATATTAATAATAACACACGGTTTCGATGCATAGGATTTACACCACGGAGGCGGGAGCCCGAATTGCTTGATTACAAGCATCAGGACTACAAACCGTTGGTTATTACCAAAATAACCAACACTAAGTCGTTAATTATTTTGAATCTGCAAAGAATTATCATTTGTCTGTATGAAAGTTTTGTTTAATTTAAATTCCGCCATGTTTTCCAAACAAAACCATTAACACAATCAAACGTTTTCGTAATGTCAACATAATAAAACAATAAAAATGACGTCGACCTTATACATTGAGTGATTAATCGCTGTAATGTCATATGTGTTTTTACATATTGGTATGATAGTATGTCAACAAATGAAAATTAGATGCTAAATTTAACCTAAACTGTAAATCTCGGCTGAACTCAGATTAACATATTGTATTACACATTTGTTTTTACAGCGCTGAGTAATGCAGACATTATTTGATGGTCAAGTTTGCTACATCACGAGTTTAAACGCGTTCTGTTTACTACACACATTTTTTTTTTCTGAATAGCTTGTAAAACATTAGGCTCTGCCCATGGTTGTAGAATACTTTGCACTTATTGTACGTCTTTGTTAACATACTAAAATGTACTAGTCATGGTAGACTATAATGTCCATAGCAAGCAAACATAAAATGTATCTACACAAATACAGTTTTAACACATTTTAAGGAAGCATTTAACAGGTGGGCAACTTTATATCTTCTTGCTTATAGTTCGTATAAACATGAAATACGTGTGACATTTTGTTGTATAATTGTTAAAAGACAATATGCATTTATCGTTTTAATACGGTATTAAGTTTTTAAATAAATTTAGTGTATATGTACTTGCAATTCATTTGGATTTGATTTCGATTTTGACGGATACACCACATATTAAATAAGAGGTACTATTGAATGACCTACACGATATTTGAGAGTTCTCTTAAATTAACTGAATCAAACGTTCAATATGAACATACTTTTAAATATGTATAACAAATTAATTATGCTCATCCACACCATCGATATCTAGATAAGTTAACATTAATACTGTATGACTTAATAACACACACCATTGGACAGTCACATAAAAACATGTTTAATCAAAATTACTAATTAATACGGAAGTGATAATTAAATTGCCATACACCACTCTGTTCAGTTAAATATTACATCTCACTTAATAAGTCATTAAATTGTTGTTTTGAACTAGGCCATGCTTTCGTTTCCAAACATTCCAACAAGTAACTTGCTTATGTCAATATTTAAGTAGACAGATCTAATTTCTGCCACCAACATGGAACGTGGCTAGGATTGTCTTGCCGTCTGTGTCTATTTGCTTGTTTTTATTTTGCTTATGTTAATTTGCATGTTTTCACGGAATGAACAAATGCAGTCTCCTTAAACGTGGACGTGACTGCTCTATCCCTGGTCAGAGTGAGAAGCCTGTCTTTATCATAGTCCGTCATATAGATGCTCTTCCCATCAGGGCTTACTGCAACTCAAACAACTATACAAGAAGTACAAGTTTTACAAATTGGTATGCAAGCACAATGTAAAATTTGGCATACAACTAACCTAACGTCACTTTCTGTATAAGTCATCTGAGCATTTAGATTGATTTAAGTACCACAACGGCATGTTAATTGAATGCAAATAATATTGCCCAGTATTACCAAGTATTGGCAACTTCTGAGTATTGATCGAGACTGGTGAAACCTGTAAAGCAGCTAGGAAAGCCAGGCGACGGATTATTCTGATACAACCATGGATTAAGGAAAAACAAACTCCTGAGATAGTATCAAGACAAATTATTGTTAACCTCCACTAGTCTTTTATTTAAGACAAAATACCAATTATCTCAACAATACAAGACTAAACATGTACATAATAAACAGATATTTACCAAAAAATAATTTTTACAATTGTGGAAACAACCTCGGAACGGCCTATACACGGTATTGTGGCTTTAAACCGGTTGATGGCATGCCTTACCTCGCACTAAGTCCAGAATAAATCACCGAAACACACAAGCATAAATACACACTAGCCTCCTGGCATCGCAATTCAAATTCCAAAGCAGTTACAGTAAGATCAAAGCAAATAGATTAAATATAATGTTATCGTATTACTCAATAATTAGAGGCCATATAAAGGTGACGATCCGTAATTATTTACCGATTTTTTTTCATATTGTATTTATAAAGGTTATCAAAAAACAATATATATGTTATTGGACATTACCATAAAAAAATGAGCAATACAACTTGTTTTGAGCTCAAAATACAGTGTCCTCCAAGTCAATTGTGTTTACAAACAATCAGTATATTTACATCGCTGTTTAATCGGGAAAGTGAAAGTGAAAGTGACTCAGGTCACCAAACATAGATCGTTGATTTTTAACGTTTTCCGGTATCACTCACAACGTAGGTCTCTTCTAAATGGTTAAAACGTTTGTAGTGATCTAATGAGTTACTTTCTGCTGGGAAAAATTTGTTTAATTTAAAAATAGAATTAAAATTGAATTTTCTTTTGGCTATTTAAAGCATACGTCACCGCTTTGAGGCTACATACCACGTTAATTGCAAAGTTGTAAACATTTCTTCCAATTATGAAACGGGTATATCTTGCATAATTCTTGACAACGTTGCACCTAAGCTGTGTTATTAGCATTTTTTAGGCAAGAGTAACTAAAATTCGGTAAAAAATAGACCAGTTTATATGCATAATAATTGGAGTTGTCACCTTTATAGGGCCTTTAAGATCTGCAATAGCAAAATAATGAAATATGAGAAGTATACTCTAAATATGAGAGCTTTACTCTAAGTCGCTCCTTTTTTATATGAGTCAGAATTTATCATCATAATGTACATTTTCCTGATCATCGCAATGCATCTCTGAAATAAGTAGAAATACAGAGTGTAAAATGTCCAAGTACGTAACTTGCAATGGGCATACTACTTCTATTATTTATAATCAACGTCTTACATGTATTTAATTAATAATTTTAATAGCATAAACACTAACATTGACCAAATAGATTGGGTAAACTTCACGTAAGTTACCTGAGTATATTCCAGACTTATCTTCGTTCACCTTCTTCACTAATCGGCCATCTGTTGTATATTGAAACAACGCAGTGCCGGAAGTAACAATCATGTCGCCTTTTGATACGCTTTTCCGTAACACACATGATTCAGTTGTTCATTTTGTATCGTAATAATCTTTCCATTGTCCATCGAAGAAAATTAATCTCGTTATGAGAGTCTTGGTCGCTTACAGTCACTGCCACTTCATTTCGGGAAATGTTACACCTAGACCACAGCCACGTTGTTAGCTTTTCTTGCTCTATAACCTTGTAGGCCTGATTGAGGAGTTTCACACACATATTGATGAAGTCAGAAATTACGAGATTCCCGTCGGGCACCTCACATATACCGGTTATAGTGCAGTCGAACGTATCAGTTCTTGTTCTCACATTGAATTGCGACTTATAATGAAAGCAAATGGCATTGTTTGGATCAACATGTTGATGTGGCACCACACAAACGCGACTGGTGATCTTCCCGAGATCTGTGCAAGATGTGAAAAACTGCCTTAAGTCCTTTTCGTGCTGAAATTCAATGTCTGTAGTCGTGTGTTTTTTTTAACAAATAACTCTGCCGAAGCAGTTTGGTCCAGATATTTTCTGCACAAAATAAACACTTGCTCAGGCGATCTTCTGGAACAAGTATTATGACCTGTAAGCTTTGAAATAAATGTCACACATTGTTCGCGCTCATTGTCCAAAGAATTCTTTAAGCTGGCATGCAACTGATCCAATTCATATACTGTTTGCTGTTGTAGACGGTCTAAACTGTCGTTGATCTGTCGAAAATCCAGTATTTCTCCCAGAATGAGTTCATATGATGTTTGCAGAGACTTAATATTCTGCTCACTTCTGTTCGCCGCTCTCCTAAGCGTTTCTGAAATTGTTCAATGTTTGTTGCGATTTCAGCGCCGTTAATAGGCTTTGTTGAAGATTTGCATTTTTCAGCTAAAATAACTACATGGCTGCACTGCCTAAGTTCATATAATTCATACTTACATATTCACATAAGTCATTAACTAAATTTACTAATCACTATGTGTCTTCTATATTTGCTGTGTCATATATATATCTACACAGCTATGTGTTGGTTTGTAAACAGACAATGGTTGTTCAATAATGACGATGGTTAATAAGGTTACAGTGGTGAAATTGATATAAATTTCATCATCATAACCACCAACATTATATTTTTATGTTAATCAACAATATCATGCTGATCACTGTGTATATTGACGTATTGATATAACCGGTGATGATAAAGATAATGATGATAACTATACAGGCTTACTGCAAATACACACGACATTGTTTACACTATTAAACTGCAACTATTAAATAATGGTGCCGGTCTAGATTACGCTGTCGATGATGATGATAAAAATGATGATTATGATGACGATGATGACCCTTTCAAAATGGTGATTGTACAATTATGATTCATTGCATAATTAGTAATGAAGACTACGTGTTTTTATACAAAATCAAGTCAATGTGCATGTAGGACAGTTTTCTTGTATTGTTTAAAACTGTTACAAAAAGCGAAGAACTGTCATTTCGACAATCTATGAAAAAGTCCCTTCAAATTAAAAAAAGGCCTAATAATTAAATTAATCATTTTGACGCATTTACATCTTAGAAAACTTCCCGTGTAATAGTTGTGCATAACGTAGTTATTCCACATTCGATGAGCTATACCCTTGACATTAATCTAACTATGTTTATGTTTATGCTCACGAACTTACCTGTGGTTATGAAATAGGCATAACTGACAACGCAGCTGTTCGAGATCTTCACAGAACATCGTAAATTTCTCAGAAGAGTGCTCCTCACATAATTCCAGAGTATCATCCGCTGGTTTTTGAACAGGCCAGTTGTCACATTTGCCTTTCGCTGACACTGAATGATCATTGTGTATGTTGTTATGCATTAGCACAAAATCGTTGCAGAAAGTTTTTTAACATTTCCCACAATAAAATATTCAATCTTTATATATACTATCCTCCACGCAAACAGAACAACAAACGTCGAATATTACGTCTGATCATTTATTCGTCGATGTTTCGAAGTTCGCAGCCATTTAACAATGTCTTTATAGACCTACTTTCGATTTCCCTATATTCAAACCGCGTATTGAGTCAGCGTATATAATGGAGGTACATGTATACAAAGTTGTCGAGCCTGCATTTAGGCCGAACATTTATACAATTTGGTTAATATAATGTTATTTCATTAGTTGATTAGTTATGCTTGTGTTGTTATGTTAAATCAAACAAGCAGAATAATCTATTTATGTATAAAGATATCTAACTACATGTTGGCAAATAAATCAAAAGTTCAGTGTTTATTTCAGTGAAATTATCATCATTAGCTAATACAAATGTGTCCCTGGGTCGGAACATTATACGCTATGTGATATGCGGGCTTAACTGCTTAACGCTATGCGGAAATAACACGACTGCACCGCTATGACATTTGTATGAAAAACTGCATCTCAAAGGAAGCATTTGAACTGCAGAACTGAGTTCAATGAGTAATTTCGTTTTGTAAAGAATGTCGTCTTTAAATCCGCTCAAACAACAGCAATACTTAATGAGCTTTATCTCCGAGTACACTTATGCTCTCATAAGAATAAGTTGCACGATAAGAAGTAATGCGAAAATGGGTATTATGCCATATGCGGCCAGCGTAAAGCTAGACCAACCTTCTCGATTACCCAGTCTAGCAAGAAGTCACGCAATGTATCGTTGTCTCATTAGTGGACAGGACAGCTCCTGACCAGACTGCACGACATCGCAGACTGGTAGGAACAACGATGGCCGCATATGGCAAACGACCCATTTTTGCATTATGACGATCAATTAATATATCCATTTGAGGAATTCTATTCTGTATAAAAGCTGTATTCATTAAATAATATAGTTCTGCTAGGGTATGGAAGCTTACAAATATATACATCAATATGTTAACTGTTTCATGTTGGTTAATTCGATCTGTATGTGATACTTAAAGGTATAACAGCATTTGTTTATACAATAACTCGACTTTACAGATCAGTTGCTCAATTTAAAAAAAACAACAACATCGTATATGTATTGTTAATGATATGCTAGTTAAAAGATCGCCGTGGTGTAATGAAGTGTCAACCTAGGGTCCGGGACGTCACGGGCTAGATCCCAACTGTGGGAGCTTTCTTAAGATCCCCCCAAAGACACCAAGTTCTGGTTGCAGGCCCATGAAACGGACTCGAGAGCGTTGCAAATAAGAAGTTAGTACTTTAAATGCAATCGGGCTAAAATAAATAGGTTTAAACTAAACTTAAAGGTCGAACAAAACTGAAGTAATAACATGCAAAAAAGAACAGCATATTTGATCCATTTAATGTACATTTTATATACAATTACATCACATATACAACATTGAAAATAGCCGAAATGCCATTATATGCTTAAAGAAAACCTCCCGCGATCATTCAAATCCGAATGGTTTTTACAACTACGTCAGCAAATATATACAGCAAAGCATATTAAATCCATTAGATGTACATTTCATATAAAGACAAACACTTAATACATGCATACTATAACACCGTATTTAAAAAGCTGATTAAGGAAGTACATATCAAAGAACATAATGGGCACAAAATAAAACATCCTCAACCCTTGGACTAGTATCACATGTAAACGGCTATATAAGTAACAAATTATTGAAACCGATTTCAAAGGTATTCGGTTTTATACATAACAACTTAATGATGTAAATTTATTTCCCATCTTTACCGTTCGGTAAGTCTTATACGTGGTGGAGGAAGTTCCATACCTCATAATTAAATGTAATTATATAGCATTAAACAAACAAATGTGTACATCTAACTTAGAAACGTCTTTATATATTTCATAAAGACAAGCTTCAGCGTAGACGTTACAATTGCCGAGCATCGCTTTGTGAGCAAGTTTTTAGGGCAAGTATATCTTTTCTCTA
The DNA here is from genome assembly GCA_007657795.1 of Dreissena rostriformis. NCBI lineage: Eukaryota > Metazoa > Mollusca > Bivalvia > Myida > Dreissenidae > Dreissena > Dreissena rostriformis. The sequence continues at coordinate 18,260 of VMBQ01000156.1, forward strand.
TTAGCAAATAGGAAATGGTGTGTGCCTTAGTTTAATTTTATACACCAGTCCGTAGTCCAAGCCTTCCCACCCAAACACAATGGTTCTGATTGTATGTGTTTACGGTTGGCAGTGATAACAATTATAATGTATGGTGCGTGGTTGTTCAACATAAGAATGGTGTTGTCAACCTGCTTATTAATTGTAGGCTTCAACCAATATACACATTTTGATCGAACAAAACACCCAAATAATTGCAGTTTTTATAATGATGAGTTTGTCGAAAAAAATAATATAATCTTCTGAATCCTCCGATATATATCGTGTCTATTATGGAGCCATCTTGCCTTGATACACCCGACGCGTGATCGGTCTCATTGTATAATTCCGTATAAGACGTGCGTTGAACTAGCGCCAAACTGTCTGCCGAAAGTATGATGAACAAAGAACTGACATTTTTCATTTGTTGTGACTTTTGATCTTTAACCCCAACTATTTACTTTTCAAAAATTAACGTTGACATTGCTCTTTTCATCAGAATTTCGGCAGATATATTGGCGCTAGTTAAACTTCCGGAGATAGTCGATGTATCACGTTTGGTAAAGACCGGTGTGTACACAACATAGCATATCGGAAAATCTCTAATACTTTCCGTTTCGACTATGATTAATACTCGAAACATGGTGGTTAAAACTTGTTAATACACGTGAGTACTAGCGCTTTTTTAATTGACGAACTTTGAATTTGATTAATGTATGTGATATGACACGTGCTAGATATAATTTTGTGAACCTGATTATTAAAACACGTTCATATTATTTTGCGGCTATTCAACCGTAAACTATGTATATTGCAGCGAACTTCAGTATTTTTAACCTCATCCACAATTGCAATAAATTCAGGTAAAACTCTCCCGCATGAGGTGATTTATATATAATGTACAAACGAGGTAAATCATTGCGTCGCAACGTGACATTTATCCAATATTAAGAGATAATACAGTCGATTTGCGTTTAACGAAAGCTAACGGCTCTGATTCTCATTTCAACGTGTAAAACATGAATACACCAGATAAACCATTATATCTCGACAGAAGAATGTTTTGCCCATTGAAACATGTTAGCGGATTTTAAACGTCCACCAAATAATATTTGTTTACAGCGGATTGTCATGTTACACTGATTCATTAATTATGGGATCACTTTGGTCTTTATATGACAACCATTGTCAAGTGACTGGGGTTGTCTCAAGCCATCTCCAAATAGGTCATAGTGCAGTATACCTTACCCCGTGATATTATTTTTATATTGAAATATTTTATATCTCATCGTCAAAATTATAATGTATATTAAAGTAAATTCAATGAGGTACGGAATTTATATCTCATCGTCTTAATATTATTATGCTGATGTTACTTTAATGTACTTGAAGTTTTTAGGTATAATAGGGAAAAATGATTCGCAAAACAAATATAATGAATTACATTAAATCATTTGTAATGATCTCAGATAAACACAATACAACATTTAAACAACATATAATATCGATGTTGATATAGTCAAGGACAAAAACACAGAAAGAACTTACACGCATTTCATATCAAACAACAAAATAAATGTTACTAGGTAAGAAAAAAAAAGTTTTCTGAAGCACATAGTATATTAACATCAGTATATTCATTTACCATGTTCATCTTGCAGTAAATAAGTATTAACTTGAAAAATCTGAAGGCAACACATTGAATAAGAATTAGCACCTTCTGATCTGCAAAACAATTAAAACTATACAACGGGCGCTGCAAAACCAACCTGTTGTTTATATTCTGAAATAATAAGTTAGGAAGTCAAATATAAGAATTTCTTTGAAACTTAACAACAAAAATACTTGAACAATTACACAATCTACAAGATTTGAATTACTCTAGCATTGGCTTCAGCTTGGCTATCACTATCTTTTTCGTTTCAATGGGGCCTTCACATCATGCTTGCTATAGAAATAGATTAATAGTTTGCAATGAAACTTTGTAAGAAATTATAGCATAATGAATAAAACGACTAGATTTATAAATCTTGATTCGGCATTCTTAGTATTTTATATTGCGTATTTAGCGTTGAGAACATCGTTGGGAAATAACGTTTAACCAATCAGTGAGCCAAAAAATGATCAAACGAAAAAGAGATGAATTCTTTAGATTTGTTTGGATTATAAAGAAATTGTTAAGATATTTTTATATGGCAAAGATATAAAGCAATCTTCTGATTGAATTAGTTATTGTCATATCCCAAATGACAGTTGTTTTGACTGTTCCGATTGTTATTGAACATTAGGCAACTACAGTTGAGTTACAATGTAGTTTGAGACAATCCTAAAATTCTTCAGAATGAATGTTGTAACGGGTCCGTTATTCACTAAAGCACATACTGCATGTCCATGCATATTTTATACGATACGAATCAATAGGGTGTTTGTGTAAACATACTTTATTAAAGGACAGATAATTATCAAATATCACATCATCATTTCTTGTTAAATTGTCATAACATAGTTTTGCTTCTTTCCTTTCGTCTCCATATCAGTGCGTAATTCCAATGACAGTATTTCTCTTTTGAATATTGTGTTAACTTGTATCAATTATCAACGTAAACACGAAGTACCTAGAAAATATTCGCTTGTTAGATAAAATGTGTTGACAACTAAAAAATGTAACCCAAATGGATAATTCGTGGTTGGTGCCGAGATGGAGAATGTGTATCTGGTGAGGCTTAGAAAAAAATAGGGCGAGCTTTAGCGACCATAACCATGCATTCGATTGTTAGCAAAACATACCTGCATTATGAAAGAAACGTCTGCGAACATGTAGGTATATAATAACTAAAACAGTGCACACACAGTCGTAATGCTCAGTCCGTGGATAGAAAAGATTTATGATTACATGAGACATTCGGTTTCTAGACCCTGAAACTCATAACTCAGATAGGAATGCCAATTGAGAGACATTCTTTCCTTTAAGGCCTTGTTCGACCTCCGCCTTAAAATATGGATTGTTATAACTATGTGTTATTGCACTTTGCTCATTATTAATACACAGTTGCATCGTGCAACATGCAATAATCCATTACTCAGTCAGCTTGGATGGTAATTATACAAGGTTCATTGATGGATTGAACACACCTTTGAGAGGGGCAGCCATTTCATAAACTAGGCATTAAAAGTTGGGGTATCTTTCTCCCCTTCTTCAACAACAATGCCCTAGACTGCCTGTATCGTTGGTAATTATTTCTATATAATTAGTTCTCAATTTGTAGATTGTTGAACTATCGCTGAACTTAATATGTAAATTATACTATTGTATTTCAAACACTTGATATTGTTCAATTTCTCTAGAGAGAAAAAAAAACTTGCAAACTTCAGCAGTTCCAATTTTCTAAGAGTTAAGAAACTCGCAATCAGACTTTGTTAACGTAAATAGTTGACAAAGGCAGAGTAATGTAACAATAACGTAGACAGTAACATATGTGTATGCGATTTAATTTAAGTATACCCCGTTAACACAGTTTGACAGGGGATATATGAGAGTGACGCTGTCGATTGGTTGGTCGGTCTTTCCGCATAAAATTATACAAGTGTGTGGAGTGAACTATACATTTCTCCGGCGATTGAATAGCTCACGGTCATAAATAGTAGATGTACAGGGTATCTTTTTCACATTAAGTTATCCACACTTCCTGAAATATGTGCCATTGACCTATACCATTTTATGTTAAAATTTTGTGGAGCAAACTACTTGTACATTCATCAAGATATTGAATTACATCTTCATTAACATCAATATCATGACATTAACATGTGCAAGACGCTTTTTAATGCACAATCATCATGGGCATTTGAAGTGTTAAATGTTTAGATTTCTCAAACACTTGAATAGAACATTGAAATTGTCATTACCATAACGTGTAACGATCAGGTAAGACATCTTGTTCATGCCCATTGATCCGCATCTTCATGAGTTATGTGTAATTTTTATTTGGTAAAATAACTTAATGTTAGTTACTCGAGCGAACTTCTTCTACATATCTTAACCGATTGAATTGCAACTTAAGACATGTAATCACCAAGAATAAAGATGTTGTCGGCACTTTACTTCAAGGCGAGTGATCCCCACGTTCCTTAGCTATGTACCATGGAGCTTAGCTATTTTCGAATAATTCTACATTTCTACAGCGATTCAATTGAAACTAAAAGTATGTCATTACCATGAACGGTAGATGTCCAAGACACCTTTTTCTTCAAGCGTAGTGATGCTCATGCTCGTGCGGAATGTGCCATTGAATTTGGCTTGTTTATGGAAGAAGCATAACATGTTTTAAAATTATGAAGCAGACTACTTATACATTTTTTAAGCGAGTGAAAAACAACTCAAAATATGTCATCACCATGAACTGTAGGTGTGACAGACACATTGTTTTTACCTTCAGAGATCTACCTGTTTCTGAGTTATGTGCCCTTCAACTTAGCCAAAGCTGCTATGCCTTAAAAAAGCGCTGCGGTGGTAGTTTCGTCACTTTGTGGCAAAACTAGTATTGTTATTGAATATACAAACTCTACTCCTTGATTATTTGCTTTACAGTTATATTCATGTAATATTTGTCAGATAGATTCTATAAGCAGAAGACAATAAAATATGACTAAATTACCTAGACCTACGGGACAACAAACTGACCACCGTGGTGAAAGATTTCTGTTCCGGTATACCGAGCCTGCAGGTGCTCTTCCTGACGACGAACCTTCTCGAAACCATCGAGGAAGGTTAGTGCTACTTGACGTCAGATAATGTTGGGTTAGCGACCTTAAACAAAAAAATTTAGGTCCGGTGCGTAGGTATTAACACAACAAGATAACATACCTTATCGAAGCCATCGATGTATGTAAGTACGAATTAATGTAAGATAATCAGTATTCGATTTGTCGTTGTTTATCAACCGAGAAACAACGTTTAAGAGTTGTAATGCGTAGAAACTACGCATGGCTACCACATGTTAGTCCGCATAGTTCAATTATCACACATAAGAACTACACAGAGCTGTTTATTGACTGCTTTATAGCGACACTTTATGTTTTATTTAGATTATAACCTTTAACAACTGTCCAAATGCCAGAAATAAAGTGGAAGGTGTTAAGTATTACGCTTGTTGGTGCTACAGTTCGTTCTTCCGTACGTACGCCTTGATATAGTGTGTCATAGACACCTCTGAAAGTGTTGGGTGGATTTCGCTCTAACAGTAATAGCCGAATGACCTTAATGTGTTGTTGTTCTAAAGCGGCGATCATGCATGGAAGTGTAATGGTCATTTGTCTCTTTATCACTCATAGCACTTCCCTGGTGTTCATCAGTCGTTCACACGACCTACCCACACGTTTCAATACCTTACAACTCGTTCCCACCAGTAAAGGTATCGTTCCCACGCCGTTATAAGTCTTGTAAACGGGAAATATATGGTGTAGACATAAATTAAATCATTGATATGTAATATGTTTGCCGCTATATTTTTAACATTTAACTATTGTATGCTGATGTATTTGTTGCATTAACATTAAACATAAATATCATTCGGTATTCTGTGTACTACTAGCATTTTACTGTGATTGAAATTGTATTATTTTTTATCTTTAAAAAGATATTGTTATATTTTATTGATTGCAACGACATATTAAAGCAGTTCCATATATAGCTAGACACACTGTTATCATGTTTTTGTTTATATATATCTGTAAAGTTCATCCATTACTAAATAATGATATTTATGTAAAAAAAAAACAAAAAAAACAACAACAACAACAACGGCCTTCTATATTCATGTATTTTGAATTATAATTTTGTTAAACACTAGAAACTGTAAAGTTTATGTGTAATAAAATTTTGTTCTGTTCTATATTTTTAACATACGGTTTGGTAATTTGTGTTATTGTTAATCAACGAGAACAAAATATTAGATTGAAAAAACATCATGTCCGTATGCGCTTTCTAATGTTCTGCTAATAGGGCGACCAGAGCTAGGAAAACGCCTGTCTACGAGTTACAAAGTCAGCAATAATGTGCACTGATACACTCTCATTGTCATTTTAACATCTCAAGTACTTAAATCTAGTATTCACTACCAACAAAACAGTCACATAGCTTCTAAACAAATTGTAGTACATGTATATTGGTTCCTGTAAAATTCGCACTTGAAGCTCAATTGTGGTGAGCAGCCTATATGTGATTTCAATTGCATTTATACAGTCGAAACCCGATTTTGAAGAAAAGGCTTTAATTGATGCATTTTATGCATTTGTGTGTTATTATCCGCGAATTAAAAAGTGCATTTCTAGAATTGTGTCCACAATATTTAAATTTATATCACCAACTCGCCATGTATATTATATCATTTTACAAACAATCTTGAATTGCATGTTTGCTTAATAGTTTCACCATGTCATACAGTCTTTGTTTGGTTGGTACATTTTCAGGTTTGTTAAATGGGTGCAAATTCCTGGAATCCCTTTATCTGCATTCGAACAAAATCAAGGCCGTACCTCCCTTAGGCAATCGTCCCGCCCTAAAACAGTTGGTACTAGAAGGGAACCTCATACAGAACACGACGTTTACGGAAACGTTCGTTAACTGCACGTCCCTGAGTAACATCGTCTTGAGCAACAACAACATCGAAGAACTGCGGAACTAGACGTTTCAAGCGTAGCAGAACCGGTCGCTGTCGGCACTGTACTTATCGCGGAACAAGATCACGGCGGCGTCGGCGGGGGTTTTCAGCCACATCCGGTCAATTACGTCGCTGAAACTGGGCTCAAACCCTCTGGACGGAGCCGACCTGCGGGCTCTTATAGGAAGTCTAGCGGGAAAGAAACTGGCCTCCATTGATCTATCGGATCTCAAACTAAACGGGATCCTAATGCAGGACACGTTTTCGTTGCTAGGCAACACGACTATCACCTCATTAAAGCTGTCGTACAATAAGATTCAGTCCCTTGAAAACAACACGTTTAACGGTCTGAACCGGGTCATACAACTTGATCTGTCTAGTAACTGTCAGCTGCAAATAACCGACGGGGCTTCGTTTCACGACCTTGATAGCTTGAACGTTCTGAATCTAGAGAAGAACAAACTTACGGACATCCCAAGTAATTTACCGAGTCGACTCACTAAGCTGTTCATGGACGACAAGCAAATAACGGCGATTCCGGGCAGTATATTCGGCAATCTCGTGTATCTACAAGAGCTTTACATACGGTACAACGCTATACAGACCCTAACACAGGGCTCCTTTACCGGTCTTCTAAAATTGGAACTCCTCAATCTTTATCACAACGCTATAGCGACCATTCCGGGAAAGACCTTTGACCCGCTGACGGCATTGAAAGGTCTTGAAATGGCTAAAAATAACTTACCCAACATCCAGCAATCAATAGGGAGGTTTTCCTCGCAGGGTTCACTGCAGTACATCAATCTTGCCAATAACAATTGTGTTTATCTTCAGCCGGACTTTTTTTTGAGTCCATGACGTCATTAACGGAAGTCCACCTGGAAAGGAACAATCTTGGTAGGCTGATAGCCGAGAACTATGATGGATCATTGTTTGCTACCCTTACCAATCTCAAGCAACTTTACTTGATGGTAAACAGCATTACACATATTCCTGGTCCAACGTTTCAAAATCTGGAATCGCTACAAGTACTAAATGTTAGTCGAAACAAACTCAGAGATTGGGACTCTACTCTATTTTGAACAACGCCAAAACTCCTGATTTACGATGTCTCGTACAATCTCGTGGCGAATCTGAGAACTCAGCGCGTCGCTTAGGTCCATGAATTTGACTGGCAACCCGTTATGTGCGACTGCGACCTGCGATGGTTCCGTGACTGGATAGACCACACAAGCGTCCAGCTTACAAATAATGTAACCTAAACCTGCAATGGCCCAGACGCTTGGAAAAACCAGTCGCTTATGCCGTTCAGCAGACGAAAAATAAATTGCTTCGTTTTTACGTGGTGGATGATAACAGCCATTTGTGTGTCTTCGGCTTTAATCATCATCGTCGTGTCTGGAATTGTGTACAGAAAACGTTGGCCAATCAAACTGTTTTGGTTCAAGTTGAGAAGGCCGCGTAATAGAAGGACGAGGAGACCTCGCGCTAATGACGGTCATGGAAATAATGGCGCAATACACCAGGACGACGGCGATGCTGATGAAGGTGTGACAACGTACGATGCGTACATATCATGCGCCGAAGATGACTATGATTGAGTCCGAAAGCATTTACTCCCAGTTATCGACAATGGCTGATTGGTGAAAGACGAGCCGTTTGGAGGGGAGTTCAGGTGTTATTTTGGAGAGCGCGATAGCCAACCCGGTAGGATAACACTTGCGGACCTATATAACTCTGGAATCATAGTGAAACATAGTCAAAGTTCAGTAATATTGAAATACGTGTTCACAGATAAAAGTAGTCTTGCACATTTGTTTTCGATATGCATGTATGACATGTTTTGCATATTTTCGCGAAGGTCCCTTCAGTTTTAGTGAAGGTCAAATATTTGAAGCAGTTTCATTTGCCTGCTTTCTAATGCATGCGTCAAATCTGAATTGAGAAAGTGCGGATTCGAGGCTTGCAATGTCATTGTAATTGTTGTCAATGTTCAACACAATTTCTGTTTTATTGCTTTATAGAAGATTTAATAAAAAACATAGTTATTTATGTGTAGCTAGACAGTAAAACATAGTTATTTATGTGTAGCTAGACAGTAAAACATAGTTATTTATGTGTAGCTAGACAGTAAAACATAGTTGTTTATGCGTAGCTAGACAGTAAAACATAGTTATTTATGTGTAGCTAGACAGT
>VMBQ01000156.1:28207-69341 GCA_007657795.1 Dreissena rostriformis
CCCCCACCACCACCATTCCCCCAAAGGTGAAATCAATCATCTGCAAGATTTATCCAAGATACATGAAATTGAATGCATGATACAATCTCATGCAATACATAACATGTTGCAATTAAGATAAAAAAAATCATCAAATTACCTGCTGAAATAATGTTTACAGTAAATCCTAAACCATTTTTCAGTTTACAAGCAGCCTGATTCTGTTTGAAAACGCAGGAAATTTCAAGACTTCAAAGTTTTCAAAGGCAAATCAACAGTGATTGAGGCAAGGGATTTATCAGCAAGATGATGGCACCCTTATCACCAAGTACCAAACGCTTACCTGGTAACCCCAGAAAAACATTGCCGCTGATTTCAATGAGATTTTGTTCAATTTAAATGCATGTATCTTCTTCATTTATATGCACAACAAACGTTTGTTGTTTGCGTATTTGGATTTTGTTTTGCATTTTTAAACAGTATTTCAGTTCTACAAAGGTCGGGTCACTCCTGCTCACACTTATCCTGGGAAAGCTGGTTGACCAGTACTATTAGTGCACAACTTTTACCATTAACGGACAACTGCCCTTCATAGAGGTATGGGGGTATAATTGCCATAGAAATAATTTCATGACAAATTCCCTACAAGTTATGTGGGTGGGCCAAGTCGAACCTAAAATCCTAGGATGTGTAGTTGAATGCTCTAGCAACTGAGCTAGCCGGCCCGCTTGTCACCAAGCCTTAATTAATGATTTTATACTTGCAACAACATTTTTTATTTTGCTGTTGTTTTTTACATGTTTAATTGTTTACAATATAACTATCGTCTGTTAAGTAAGTTTACAAGTGTGTACAGGGGAAGTAATTCCAAACAAATTTGACTTCTTGTTTTATGAACACAGCCTCAGGAGTCAGTCTCATTAGCTGTCACTGCTAGGATTTGATGACATCCATGTCATAAGATGTCATATTCCAGTTATAATTGCAGGTAAATTTTTTTTGTCCAATTTAATAGCTAATGTTATGAAAAGGAATATGGCAAATCTTCCAGCTATTTGCAACAATTCTGAAAGTGTTAAAAAAAAATAATCAATTAAGGTAAGAGTTAAATCATTGCTGTTCAGTTAGCCCAGTGATTGTTATAGGCGCTTCTCATGAACCTTGGTGACTCAAGTTGTATCCCCCATCCTGGCGCTTGGGTATCACAAACTTGAATAAAACAAAGTTTTACACTCATTGAGAGTTTTGTAGTGCACCGAAAATATACCGACGACGTTTGAATTGATGATAATTGATTGGTTTATAATTGAAAGGTCATCGGAACATGCCCTCTTATGCCATGTCATATCACACCCAGTCAGCAGATAGCAAAAATGAGTCGTGCTCTGAGAAAACTGGACAAAATGCATGTGCGTAAAGTGTCATCCCAGATAAGCCTGTGCAGTCCGCACAGGCTAATCAGGGACGACACTTTCCGCCTTAACTGGATTTTCGCTAAGAAGAGACATCATTTCAACGAAAAATTCCATAAAAGCGGAAATTGTCGTCCCTGATTAGCGGACTGCACAGGCTAATCTGGGATGACAATTTATGCACAAGCATTATGCCCAGTTTTCTCAGAACACGACACAAAAGTGTAAGACTGGAGATGATTTTAATGATGTTGACGGGATGGTTTACAAACAGGCAAAGTACAGACTGTTCTCTCATACACTTGGCACATACTGTGTTTTCATAGCACAGAATGTTATTGCGCAATAGCAGTAACATACCATCATTGCTTGTAGTATTCAGAAAACACATTAGTTGTATGCAAGCAAACAACAATGTCAATCAACCAAACCTAGTTATATATAATTAACAAAAACTCTTGAGTGTGTGTTTGTTTGAATTAACATAAACACAAGTGTAGTTCGTGAAAAACAAGTACATGTAAGTGTTCAGTCGTCTTGAGAACAATTAAAGACAGGTTTGAATCTTAGACTTGACACATTTAAGACCTCATAGTCATTTCAGAGAAAAACTTAACAAAAATGTTGAACCTAAATTCAATGTGATCAAGTATTTTTTTATCTTTCTACTGGTAAGCAGCCATCTTAAGATGATGTCTTAAAACAAGCTCACAAAAGAAAGGGTTTGGCGCAAACCCACTTTACCTTATACATAAATTTCTACCAGATACATCAATTTCATCCTCAGCCCACTAAATGTGCCCAAGACTGATTGATTCCAAGTAATGAAATGTACAGCAAATTAATGTCTGCAGAGCACCAGGTTCCATGCAGACATGATAATATCAGATTAGGACCAATTACAAGAGCACTTGTTCAGGAACCCACTGCCAGAAAACATGCATGCTTCTTTCATTAATTGGATTTTAATTACTGCTCTTTGTAGACAAGCACTGATGGGTTTCCATCAGTTATATGAATATGCCTACTAAACCCATGCCTGTTCACAACAAATTGGCCATTACTAAGTACAGTACCTACTTCACATTTTGTGGTTTAAGTACCCATAAATCCCCAATTCCCATAATTCAGCACACAATATCAATCAAGCGTTTTCAATTATTCTTAAAAAAGATGCATGATTAATGAACTTAGATAAATATGACGTTAGAAAGTTTTCAAGACATTCAACTTTTGGCAAAACAAGAGTTTTTCTATCATCAAGATGTCATATTATGTCTATAAATTCCAGTACAGTTGGCACACAAAAATCAGAAACAACTGTTCAGCAAGAAATGTGTATGCTTATGAAAATAAATTGGGTGTTACCTCTTGTCAGTCATTTGACCTTTGACCTTAAAGTGCGACCTTAACCTTGGACGAAGGGATCTTGTTCCTGAATGGGATAATTGCTTATGATATATGACATGTTATTTGAAATCCTAGTGCAGGACATAATAATGCTTTGGACAGGATCGATGGCATAAAATCTTATCAATGGCCATCAAGTGTGACCTTGACCTCACAACTTGGGATGTTTTTAGAGCAGGGACACACTGTCTCACCATCTGAACGTCTGTAACAAATCATTTCAAAATCTTAAATGCTGGGTAAATGTTACATATGTTGACATGTTAGTTCTTACAGACAGGATAAACTATAATTCTGTCAAAAAGGTCTGTGCCAAAATCTAATCAGATGTCAACAGAAATACTTAAACAATCATCAGATTGTACATCTCCTTACTCATGTGTGTGTGGTTTAATAAACAAATTGTTGAAACACAGCTGTTCTACAGATCTGTTAGACATCTGCTGAAAAGCAACTGAACACCTTAGTGTTAAAAGGTTCAGCAAAAAGCAATCCCCTCATAAGTTTCATGACATCTTTATCACCGGGTACCTTACCTGGTGCAGTGATCTCATCAAGTACAAGGGTTTCTTTGCTAATCCTAACAGAAAGTGTACAATATATCTATACAAATGGAAGCATTAACCTGTTTGAAACCTCTCAGATCCTGAACATGTTCAAATCATCACCAGAACATTGCAAGACCAAAATCCTTTCACCAGAGAATGTTTATCAGATAAAAAAACAAACACAGGAAACACTGTGGTTGCTTGCTTTTATTTTAACCCTTTTGCGCTTATTTATCTTTGTTGTCTAACAAAAGTGATGCATGTTTTGCAGGCAGGGTACTTTTCAAATAAAAGCTAATTGGTAAGTAATTGCAGACTTCCAAAGAAACATGTACATATGTTTTTGTAATTTTGATTCGATTTTAAGCATTACTGATTCCCAAATACATCGTTCCAAATAAGCACTTGCAAGATCACCTGGCGCGAGATAAAATATTGTTGGGCGGGAAATAAATTTCACGAAGATCGCCCACCTGGAAAATAGTAAATCTGCTCATGTAAGTATTGTAATTTGTGCCTGTAAATATACTTGCAGTATCTAAAAAATATTTATTTTGACAGTTTTTATCTTTTACAAGATGCACCTGTTTGTTAAACTGGGTGAGGTTCTACACTTCCTTAGGAAGTAACTGGGGGTAAACTGCTAATGTGAACTCTTTGTCAGTTTAATTGTTTATAGTACAACATTCAAACTTGCAGGGGTTGTTTCTTATGATATTAAGTTGCTCATGTGGATTTTGTATCATCATTTGGTAAAAAATATAAAGGAATGTCCCTTTTACAACTTAAACTTTACACAAGAGGGCCATGATGGCCCTGAATTGCTCACCTTTTACTAGAATTGGCCCAGTGACCTTATTTTTGACCCCAGATGACCCATATACGATCCAAAATCAGATATTATCAAGATAAACATTCTGACCATATTTCATTAAGATCAGATGAAAACTATGACTTCTATTGTCTTCACAAGGTTTTTCTATGATTTGACATAGTGACCTAGTTTCTGATTTAAGATTGGATGAAAACTGTGACCTTTACTGTCTACACAAGTTTTTTTTAAACTTTGACCTAGTGACCTAGTTTTTTACCCTAGATGACCCAAATTCGATTCCAACCCAGATTTTAACAAGACAAACATTCTGACCATATTTCATTAAGATCTGATGAAAACTGTGACCTCTATTGTCTACACAAGGTTTTTCTATGATTTGACCTAGTGACCTAGTTTCTGACCCCAGATGACCCAAATACAATCCCAATCCAGATTTCATCAAGATAAACATTCTGACCAAATTTCATAAAGATTGGATGAAAACTGTGACCTCTATTGTCTACACAAGGTTTTTTTATTATTTGACCTAGTGACCTAGTTTTTGACCCCAGATGACCCAAATACAATCCCAACCCAGATTTCATCAAGATAAACATTCTGACCAAATTTCATAATGAATGAGTGAAAACAGTGACCTCTTCTGTCTACACAAACAAATTGTTGACGGACTCACGCACAGACGCACGCACGCATGACGGACGCCGGACATCACACGATCACATAAGCTCACCATGTCACTTCGTGACAGGTGAGCTAAAAATGAAACAGTATTTATATGATTATAAATTACACAGAGCTCCAGATAAGGTTTTGTGAAATTCTTAACGTTACTACCAGATTTTCAAAAAGAATTCTTAACTCTGAAATTTTATTCTTAACGTTACAACTAAGTTTTGGAAAAAAAATCTTAACTTTTCTAAATGACCTAAAAATAAATAATAATGGGTATTTTCATGCAAAAAATCAAAATAAACATACTTGCAACTTTATTTATACGAGTTCAACAGTGTCTTTTCAGTATTATACTATCACATTTATACTTGCTAGGAATTAATGCAGTAGTCAAAACAACAGAACACATGTGGGATATCAATAACATAATGAGACAGAATAACTTTTAAAAGCACCCAACACTTTATCGGTATTACGAAAATTGCATTGACAACTATTTCACGGTCGCAACATTTTATGACAACTTAGAATCATGCTACAAATGTCAATTAACTGGCAACAAAGATATATAAATCAATCCACTATTAAGCGTAAATTTGATCAGGAACAAACTGTTAATGCCCCGATTACAACAATCTGAGTTGCAGAATGTGTTTTCATTTAACTGTAAAAACTGATGATATATTTACTCGGAAGTGTTTGATGTAGTGCGCATTGACAGATAGACTGTACACGCCGCTTTTATTGCAAAAAATGCGCTTTGTTAAACAAACCCGATAACCATTCTATATAAGTACCGAAAAGATCTTTAATACGCGAAAAGAACTTAATAAAAATTGATACGAACCGATGTAAAAATAATATTTGTAACTTGATTTTGTGTTTCTTAATGGTACGACCAGATTTTAAAATAAATACGTAACAGACTTGAAAATAATTCTTAATTACGAAAATACGACCCTTATCTGGAGCTCTGAGTGTAACAGTATTCCAATTGTTTATAAGTGCATGTTTCAGCTGAATGTTTAAATTCATATTATAAAGTGCTGTTGACTGTACACATTACACACATTAAATGACTTAGATCCATATCAAATGTGTTAAGAAATCTACAGTGAATAGAACGCCTGTACTACAAAGTGCCTTATGGTCAGTTTTTATCCGTGAAATCCTGTCCATTTTAGCATATTGGCTGCCTTGATATCTCTCCTATTACAGAAATGGAACCATTAGTGGCTGGTAAATACATTTAATATGCTTGTTTTTATTAATGACTTTTAAATGAACTAATCAACTCTAAATGAAGTAGATACTATGAGCCTTGTTCTGAGGAAACTGGTCTTAATGCATGTGTGTAAAGTGTTGTCCCAGATTAGCCTGTGCAGTCCACACAGGCTAATCATGCAGGGACAACACTTTCCGCTTTTATGGTATTTTTTGTTTAAAGGAAGTCTCTTCTTTAAACAAGACCTGTCACCATAGGATGACATATGCCCCCGAAAAACGCAAAGTGTATTTTTTTCCACATTTTTCGAAACCTAAACGCAAAGTGTGACGGACAGACAGACAGACGGACAGACAGACGGAAATGCAATCACTATATGCCCACCTTACGGGGCATGAAAAATCCAGTCTGGGCGGAAAGTGTTGTCCCTGATTAGGTTGTGCGGACTGCACAGGCTAATCTGGGACAATACTTTACGCACATGCATTAAGCCCAGTTTTCTCAGAAAGAGGCTCATATAAGTCTGCCATTGCCAGGGAAGGACTCACATCCAATAACATATTTACCACCTCAGGTAAATCTGACTTATAATCTCTGAGAAACTTTCATCGGCCACTGGGGAGGCATATACCAATACAGGGAAATATTGTCACCAGCGGTTAATGACCACCTGGGGGCTAACTATGTCTGAAATATATTCCAAGATGTCAGCTAGATGAAGAACGGACCATTATACTTATACAATAAAGGTGGCTCATTCACTGGCTATTCATCACCAGAATCAGTCAACTGGTGGTAAAAAATCAATGTATTTACCTCCCAAGCCAGTGTAACGCCAAAATAAAGTGTATTTATTGGTGTGAAAAAGCGTGCTTGCGTTTAACTGTGTATGTCCAGAATAAAATGTAAGTGCATCTACATGTATGTCCGAACTGAATCAAATGTATATTTAACAAGATATAAGATGCCCCCAGATTCCAAATTTGTCTTAAAACTCCACTTATGTCAAAACATTAGCTCTTTATGGAGAAATTTGACTTTTGACCTCTCAAAGAGACCTTGACTGTTGACTTTAAGACAATGTTGATATCAGCAACACTCAGTCTCCTCTTGGTGGTCATTAATGGGAGAAATATTAAAATTGCATGATGAATGATAAAAATAAGTCTCAACAAGGTGCTTTACGGCCACATTTAACCTTGTACTTCTAAGTGTGCCCTTGGCCCTTGAGGTACAAAGACAGATGGGTGTTACATACTACATACTGTATCCTTATGGTGTTATTTGATTAGTGGTAAGTGGTAGAGGTTAAATAGTAAGATGAATGACAAAGTAACCTTTCCCAGGGGTGTCAATTGTCCCAAATTTGAAATCCGGAAAATAAGGCCCTAACTTATTGTACTTTCTTATAGCGTTTTTCTAGTTGCAATTTCTGTTGAATACAATGCGAAATATTATAAACCAGACCATTCGTATCACAGCATGTGTATTCGTCATTCTATAAAAACAGTTTTAAGAACTACGAAAAATACTGTATCCAAAAAGGACAGTCCGAAAAAATGTATGTGTTTTGTACATGAAATAAAATGTGCATATCATTTGACTGCAGCAAATGAAAACCAGTTACCTAGTCAATACGTAATCAATATATAATTTGGTTAACATATTGCTTTACAATATGCTATTGCGGTACTTCACTTAAAATATTTCAAGATGGCGGACATTTGCAACGTTTCGTTGAGTTGTAAAATTTTCGGAAAGTAGCGAAGATTTTTCGTCAGTTACCGTTTGTGTCCGTGCCATCCGCTAACCAATCAGAAATAAATAAATAACTGCCGAATTTGGTGGTGCCCGGATTCACCGCAAGTACCCGGGTTTTGCAGTTCGTCACCAATATGCTTCGTACTGCAACATTATTTGCACCCTAACCCCCCCCCCCCNTAATGTATAATATTATGAAAGTGTTAACAGATATATTTTGAATGGTATTTACATGTTTAAATGAATTAATAAGAATACAGGTAATTAAATATATAGGCAAAAAGGTGCATATTTGTGAAGATAACATTTGAAGTTTTTGAACAAAGTCATCTTGTGTCAAAAATCAAATGAAACATGACCTGCATCATAATTTAAAAAATAAATGATATCGCAATAAAAGCGCAAGAACAGTTCAGCAGCTGCTATATTATTATTGTCATTGAAGAGAAAAGTTTGCTACTTGATTGTCTGAACACAACTGATCCTTAACTGAACATGAATTTTTACTAATATCAGTTAATCAACTTTGACAGTTACACATATCAAGCATCACAAACAAGAGTATAATTGATGGTCAGAAATAGTCTCAATAAGTCATATCAAGGCTAAAACGAGCTCACAATGAATGTCAATACATTATAACAAAAGTCTGAATTATCAATAAAATCGTCACAATAGTTTGAGGGTTTTATGTTCTTTTTTCTCAGTGTGCGTGAACAATCATGAGTATTCTTTTAACTAATGAGAGAAAGACATTATGTTACAAATCTTCATAATAAAACCCAGAGATCGATTCAGCTGCTTAAAAACAAATTACACGGACAGGGTTTGTTTTGGCCGATTTTATAGCCGAATAACGGCTATGTTCCCAACGGCAAAAGGTATACTTTTTTCCCAAAATTTTGAAAAAAAAAAAAAACATTTTTTTTTTTAGAAGTGTCTAATGATTATTTTATCACAATTTTATTTCAATTACATGTAACAAAGTACATAATAATGATTTATATGATTTTAATTTGAATTATTATACAGAGTCATATCAATATATATGGTTGTACTAAAGTGCTACCAAAGAAGGCTACTGAATTTATTTTCCCAATCTCTTGAAAATGCCGATAAAATTCCAAAATCCAAAGCCACGGGCTATCTTCCCAAAAAGGGGAAAAAAACCCTGACGGAGGAATGCTCGTGGTTTTGTGCTTATTTTGACCACTGCATTTGAGCCTCGCTCTGTGAAAAGGTGGTCTAATGCATGTGTATCAGGGCTTATCAGGGACGACATGTTCCGCTTTTAAGATATTTTTTGTTTGAAGAAAGTCTCTTCTAGGCAAAAAAATTCAGTTTAGGCGGAAAGTGTCGTCTGTGATCGCACAAGCATTAAACCCCCTTTTCACAGAGCGAGGCTCA
This sequence comes from Dreissena rostriformis, assembly GCA_007657795.1. Classification (NCBI taxonomy): domain Eukaryota; kingdom Metazoa; phylum Mollusca; class Bivalvia; order Myida; family Dreissenidae; genus Dreissena; species Dreissena rostriformis. Next base: position 37,457 of record VMBQ01000156.1, read on the forward strand.
TTTCCTATCGTCCAATCAAATTATACTCACCACAAGCTCATGCAGTTTGGACTCCCACGCTGACGAGTAATACATGCCCGTGCTAGCTGGTCGATCCATTCCATTGCGACGGGAGTTACACAAATCTCGGCGATTATTTTCAGCCATAATGTTTGTTAAGTTATGTCCACGTTAAAAGTGTGTTTTTATTCGAACTCAACACAGGCACTCTTGTTTCATTGATTGTTATACATTATACTTGATTCCAAACACTATACCCGAACACTGTGACCCAGAAAGCAAGCAGGTAAAAATCCAATTATTTTGGTATCTTTTCACTAGCAAGCAAGCAATTCTGTCAAAAACTACATAACATCATAATCATTCATATATAAAACATATCACTAAAATGTTTAGGATAACTGTCAAATTTTCAAGAAATCAACACTTAGGGAAGTCTTTCAAATGCAACAGGGATTGCTGAAGCAACTTTGCCTATTTGAAGAGAGTCCATTGATTATTTCAGGAAAAACAACAATTCAAAAACATACAACATACCTACAGGTTTCCATACCACATTACATGAATATTTAATATCATGAAAGCACCAGAAACTGTTTATTCAATTACAAAATTGACAATATTTTGTCACATTTTCACTTGGCTTAACAACAAGATTTTATCTAGGGGCCTTTTTCTAATGGCAATTTATCTTACCAAACCCGGTGGGGATCGACAAAAAACTAAAAAAACAAATCAAGAGCCTCATGTTTTGCTTGTGATAAGTAGTTTCAAACATGGCCATGTACAGCTTCAAACATCATAAGATTGTTTTCGTTGATTTGAACTTCTTATTCTTCTGTCAAGATTTGGCAATGATCGTCCATAATTTACAGAAACTTTGTAAAGCATGGAAAAGCGTTGTCACGTATATCGGCATAAATCAGACTTATTCTTACAACTTACAGTTAGGCAATTGTCACCCTGTGTGGGATACTATGTTATGTTTTGCTATGTGTATTTGCTAACGCTGTATTATGTGAATGTGGAATAAGACATCAAACTTGGAACGGACATCATTTTTGTGATTTGCTCAAAACTGTTCATTTCATGTTCTTAATCTATTTTTGTAATATTCTGTGTATACTGTTGGAATCATGAGCACTTTTCCATGATTTTCTCATTAACAGGGAAAAAAAAATCTTTTTATTTTAAGTGTTTTTTGTAAACTGTGCTCAGATGAACGAATGGACACAATTTCATTATTTGAGGTTTTAAACAAAACAATTAGCATCAATGTTTGTAGGGAAATTAATATTATGCAGTTATACATTCAAGTGTCTATAATTTTACTTATAATTTGCCAAAATCAATATATAAAACAGAAATAACTGCATATAATGAATTGTTGAAAAAACACACAGTTAAATCCAAGATTGACGTCTTATTCCAACTTCACTAAATTTGAACACAGATTTTAACTCTTGACCAACAGATATGATTCCCTTAAAAATATTACCTAAAGTTAACTGAAGCGTACATTACTTTTATCAGGAATATGTAAGATTGACCGAGGCAATACGATGATTACCCAGAGTCCAGTTGACTGAAGCCAGTTTATTGCTATATTAATATGCAACACCGTAACATTAACTTACAATAGAACGTTGCTTATACATTTGGGACAGTCAGGTCGAAATTACAATCATGGAACAATACCTATCGTGATGCTCAAAGGTTAATTTCAAATAATCGTCCTTATTCTATAATCACATGGGTGAAAGTGCAGTCTTGTAAAAATACTGAAATCTGGTCGAATAATGATGAAATAACAGTTTTTACTATAGTTTATTAAAGACAAAAATTATGCAAAATACTGAAATCTGTATTAATACTGAAAACTTTCACCCATGTAATCATAGAAGAAACAGCTGTCCGCAATCATTTGTAACAAATTGGCATTTAATTATTTGATGTTGGCCTATTGCAAACCTTGCAAAACATATTAAAATAACAATAAGAAATCAATAAAAAGAGGCAATAATAAAACTTAATTTGGACATTTTGATATTTTTAACTTTTTTTTAATCAATTTTTTTTCTTCAACAAACATTAAAATTAAAGGTTTGTATATTCCTCAATGTCTGTCAACATGAGGGCCTGAGGCCCTAAGGCGCTCACCTGGGACCTCAAGGAACTAAACTGTTCAGAGCAGGAAGTGTTCACAAGGTTTCACAATAGACTTATAAGGATTACTGCCCCAACACGTGGCAGCCATGCTTTTGAACAAACCAGTCATTTTCAAATTCATCCCTGACATCATAACAACAGATTTCTTTATTTTCTGAACAAGTTTCATGATTGGGTCTAAAATATTATGTATTTACTATATTGTCGAGTGACAAGGTTATGTAACCTAGTTTTTGACCCCAAATGACCCGGTTGCAAACTCGGAAGAGATATTATTGGGAGAAATATTCTTATAGATATAATTAGTACAAATGTTCGGACCATTAAGTTTCATGGAGATTGGGCAATTAATGTGGCCTCCAAACTGCTCACCAGCTTGTTTCTTTAATTTGACCCAGTGACCTAGTTTTTAACAACACGTTACACAGTTTTAAACTGGACCCAGATTTCATTGAGACAGATAAACGAACCAAGTTTCATTACATTGGGCAAGTTATGTGGCCTCTAGTGAGTTTACCAGCTTTTTCTTTAATTTGACCTAGTGACCTTGTTTTTAGCCCCATGTGACCCAGTTTGAACTTGGCAAAGATCATAAGACAAATGTTGTGACCAAGTTTCATGAAGATTGGGGAATAAATGTTGCCTCTACAGAGACTTGACAAGGTAAGTATTGAAGAGACAGGACAACAACAAACAGAAAGCACGGCAATCATAAAAAGCTTGCAATGAGAGGTGAGCCAAAAATGTATGGAGTCATATAACTTGCTTATGGTTAGCCAATGTATCCACAAAAAGCATTGAAGAATTGCTGCAAGAGTAACTTAATTGTGGAAAATAACTTATCAAAAGAATCATTAGAAACCTGTCTGGAAAATAATGAAGAGTGCCTCCAGCCATTTCAGGTACAATAAATCTATCACATCAAAAGGGAGAAGACCTATTGTTGCTTTAGTGCCAATGATTTCATTACCCGTAAGCACCACAAAATCATGGACTGAAAGAGGGAAAATCTTCATAAGTAATGATCTGAGTATAAAATAACCTGTGTTATTATTATCATTTAATTATTATTATTATTTATATCATTATTAATCATATAAAATATTGTATTATAATTACTTTTACTGCACATTTTCTTAATGATTTGGTTTGAAAAAAAAACTTTATTTAAGGAAGATATTTTAGATGAAACAAGGGCAACATATCCTTAATTTACTCCAAGGCTTCGAATGTAAAAGTTTAAGGACTGTTGTGAAATACAAGTTATATTACTATCCCTCCCAATTCAGAAAAAAATATTTATTTATTATCTATAATTTGGCCATGAATTACAAATACCTCTGAAGAAATGGCCAAAAAGTAACAATATTGTTTTCCCGATTTTGATATACTTTAACTAAAAGATCTCATTTAAGATTGGCTTCACTTCAACAATGTCCTCTCTGTCTGGCTATAAAACCCTGCTTGAGTGGTGGCGATGGAAACTACTTAAACAATTTGAAATATAATTATAAGAGAAACCATGCAATTGTATCTATAATGAGCTATTTAACGGGCATTATGCTCATCCTTGCTATTTATTATTTATAACTTAATTCTTTAATAAAACATAAATTCAAAAATATATCAAAAGAAGTCCAATACCAAAGTATACATTATCATAAATAAAATACTGTCCAGTAAAGTAGTGCAAACGAAATCATTATTTTATTGATATTAATTGCATATATTTTTTTACCACAACAATAATGAGCACTTACATGTATATATAAGAAACATAACATCCAAGAATAATCATACCAATACCAATCCTAATGTTATAACCAATCCATTTAAATTCTAGCTGTGACAATTAAAACACAAACATGAAAAGTAATAACACAAATCGCTCATAATTATTCCATATATCGCAATTAAACTTTCACTCTTTTCTTCCACACGCCATCCTGGAGCACAATAACATACAAATTCATATATTGTATCTTAATATAAATATCACCCCTAGCATAGCCACAATTATGAAACAGATAGAAATCCCAGCCGAATGTTTTCAGAACTCTACCAGTGATCCGTTCTGACACATAATTTCGCTCTGAGTAAAACATCCATTGGCAGTTTTTGTTCACGATTTCACCTATAATATAATTATTTATCCAGTCCTAGAGAGTATAGGTCTGGAAAATCTGTATTGCTATGGTTATCCCCATGGGAGCAGTACTAGTGGTAGGTTTTTTCACTGCTAATAAGCTTAATTTTCTATACTTAGTTTAGTATAGAGCATGGTATTATTGTCATAGAATCAGATTATGAGAACACTTTCTTCCTCTAAATTATTTACTGTCTAAAGACATTAGATAAATCAGCATGCTTTTGGAATTAACTGCTATAGATAAATTCCAAAAAATGCTTATTATTAAAAGAGATAAAAATATGTAAAACAATTGTATGCTTTAAGATTTTTTACACTGTTACAGAAGTGTTTGCTTGCCAAAAGTTGAATTGCCTTTACAATAGTGTTTTAACTGACCCTAAAGCTTAAATAAGTTGATGAATATTTGTTGTTACCTAAACTGATCATTTAAATATCACTTACAAACATTTTAAGGAAATGTTAAAAAATAAAAGAAAGAAAAAAATCACAAGATATCAATCCAAACAAACATTCACGTCCCAGCATCACATCATTATTTTAAGTGAATCCACATAATTTTCTCCTTTTATACCCATTTTTCAAAGTTTGTTTTCACCCAAGCATCTTTAAGGTATAGTAACACCCAAGCTTTGTAAAGGCTCATTATTTGTCTATGTGTCATCCAGGCAGTGATTCAAACTGTAATTTGAACAGCTATTGACATTCGCATATGATTTTTACTAGCGTTTTATGCCCCTTTAATTTGTAACAAAACCAATTCATCCCGAATGATTCAAACTGTAATTTGAACTGTTAGTGACATTTTATGCCCCATTATTCGTAACAAAACCAATGTATTTCTACTTGGTTATAAAGTTATTTCAAATCACAGAGAATTCAATTAAGTTGAAGAGGACAAACTTAATTTGTTACCCAACTGAATAACTGCAAAGTAAATAATGTCTCCACACAACATAATGTCTTCATTTTCTAAGTCTTTATCGACATNAAGGTTGTTTGACCTTTGACCTTGAAGGATGACCTTGACCTTGACCTTTCACCACTCAAAATATGCAGCTCCATGAGATACACATGCATGCCAAATATCAAGTTGTTATCTTCATGCCAAATATCAAGTTGCTTATATAATAATCTTCAATAATGCAAAAGTTATGGCCAATGTTAAAGTTTTCGGATGACGACGACGACTACAATACCTCGGGTTTTCTTCGAAAACAGTTGAGCTAAAAAAACCTTCCACTGAAGTATCAGATACGTATAAAAATACAAAATAATTAACAGACAATTATGAAGTATCGCATTCATGTTCACTTAACTTTGCCATTTAGAATATCATTATGAGAAACAAGTTTTATTAACGATAAAAGTAAGACACGGGTTACTTAAACTGATAAATATCAAAGTTCAGTGCAGCAGTGCACATTTTTTATGATTATTACTTTCAACTTTTTTTTTCTTTTGAAAATAACTTAGAACTACACAATTACAGTTAAAAAAATTACAGAAAATTTAACAAATTTACAGGCAATTATATTCATGCTTTTTCTTATCACACAATCAATTGGCATTTTTGTCGTTGACATACAATCTTTCGAATCACTCACAGTTAAATATGCAACAACAACAACAATATCAACAGCAGCCAAAGACTTTATCTGTATTTCTGAACACCAGTCTGTTTCATCCTGATATTTAACACCATTTCAATCCCTTAAGACCCACTCATTAAAATACCAATCCAACAACTAATTTGCATCAAACCTTGAGAAAAGAGCTTGATTTGTGACATCCTTTACATTTTTACCTAATAGCCCACTACCAAATTGGCCAGTGAATGTAATTTTGTTGTTTTCACTTGAATCCAGTAACTTTTAACAGCAATTTTAGACTTTGAATGAATGTTTTGCTGTTGTCCTATGAGCTAAAGGACAACAGCAAAAAAATGAGTCAACTGAACAGAATTTTTTGTGGAAATGTCAGTAACAATTGTAAGATCATTAAAACCAGTAATCTGGCTTTTTGTTGATTCATCTTACATTTACCACAAAAAGCCATTTAACTGAAGGTTCAGGCATTACTAGTTTTGCAAAATTGTGTCAATTTATAGGTCATAAAAACATCATAAGAATACCTTAGCATATTTATAGTTATAGTTTCATCCAAATACTAGTAAAAAGCTATTGTCATGCAGTATGAATAATTGTTCTGTCAAATACTGAAACAATCTTTACAGAACAAGTGACATCAGAAGGTATGAAGATGCTTTTCAGCATACTTAGAAATTATTGTAATGGTACATGCCACCCAGTGTTAGGAACTGTTCATGACTGCTTTCAATCAGCATCAAGCATCTCAGTGGAAAATCTTGTCTTCCAGTTAGTGGCAAACCTATGACACCATGCATTAAGGGTCTGATATCGCTTTATACAGTGCTGCATTACACTGTCTCTAAATACTATTTACTTACAATGCATATAAAACTAACTTACAACATTTCACGGATTAGCTTTTTGTTAACAATACTAAAGAGCTTATACTCTCTCTGATGTGCAGAGAGCATATTACGAAAAACATGTTTCCGTCTATTCCGACATCATAAAATATTTACAAGACCCATGCCACTGGGTAATGGTTTATCCAGAAGTAGCACCATGCATAAATCATGAAATATACCACAGGTCTGGCACCTTGGCTGATTAGAACAATATCAATCTACAAAAAACATATTGCTGTAAGCTAAGCAATTGACATTTACCAGTATAGGACAGCCACCAGACCAATCATAATATTCCCATCTTTACTTTGTTCTAATTAACACAGTGGTAAATACCACAGTCTCAATTAATTCCTTGAAGACTGATTAAATAAAAGAGTTAACAAAATACTGTAACAAAATTCTAGCCACTTTGGTTTAAGAATAAGAGTAACAAGAGCACCGCATAGCCGGTTGCCAACGCTCGGCTGTGGGTGCTTGGATTTTTTATTTTTTTTTACCTTTGACCTTGAAGGTCATCATTGACCTTGACCTTTTCACCACTCAAAATGTGCAGGTCGCTGAGATACACATGAAAAAAAAAGAAAAAAAAAAGGTTTATTACCTTTGACCTTGAAGGATTACCTTGACCTTTCACCACTCAAACCCTGCAGCTCCATTAGATACACATGCATGCCAAATATGAAGTTGCTATCTTCAATATTGCAAAAGTTATGGCCAATGTTAAAGTTTTTGGACAACTACGATGACGACGCGGACGGCGGAAGACGAGATGGCTATGACAATACCTCGGGTTTTCTTCGAAAACAGCTGAGCTTAAAAATTATTTCAGCTTGTTAAATTTGTATTACCAAACCAATACTAAACAGATGATATGAGTCATAAAAGATCATTTAAACTGGACCAAACAATCAACAGTATATCAGTCAATGCAATTGTTAAACACTTCACAATTTTAAGTGTGATGGCCAATTGATCCAATTTCGAAAATTGGAATTGCTTTCTGATTTATATTCGCTGTTGTTTGACGTAATTCCCATTTCAATAAGCTTTTCACTGATTTTATCAATCACTGAAATTTGGTGAAAGTCGTCTGTTCTTTTGATAATCTTCAGAACAAGGCCATTTGCAAAAGAATCAGTAAACCAATTTCCAAAACATTTCCAAAGACCAATTTTGATATTAGGATTGGTTTAAGACAGCCAATGACATCCATTGTTACAAAAAATGAAATATAAGAAATGTCCCCTGCAGCGATTTTTTTCCTTCTTTATAAAGTACCGGAAAACGGCACTTTCCTAATCTGGGAAAAATTACAAATTTCCCCAATTGAAGGTAATTTTTTTTTAAATAAAATACAACTTTAGTTAATTTACTTATGCATCTCTATGGCTAGAACCTTAGTCAGTATAATATTAACAAATGGACATCAGTTATTCTCAATTTTAAGGTATTTGTTAACAAAAAATCACATACACCAATTTGAAGATTTCACGACGCGAATTTTCCCAATTTTGAGGTTTTCACGACTCAATTTTTCCCAATTTGACGGGTACGGGTACTTTTCCCAATTAGACAAAAAGAATCGCTGCCCTTGGTCAATCTGATACCGGAAATCCATGGAAAATTCACACCCTTGTTAAAGTCATTTTAGGGGAAATATATATACCTTTTGAGCTGGGAAATGGGGCCCAATGCAGCCCCAAATTGGCCCTAAAAAAATCACTCAATACATGACTTTTTGGTGTATAAAATTATAAACTGTTTCAGTATAAAGATTCACATGGGTGTCTCTGTTGCAGAATCTATTTAAAACTTCATGTCAAAGAACTGGCATAATTACACCACCTGTACCCATTTCCTGAGTTTTCATTAAGCAGACAACAATAATATCGATAAAAATACAATTTTGGCACACAAGTCGTGAGCAAAGATAGCAGGTCTATATAATGCTGCCAAACAAACCACTACAAGCAGTTATTTTTGCAGGAAGGAAAAGATCTAAATTATCAGTTTGCCACAGACTTCGTTAGTGCTTAGGGTTCAGAAAAACAAGACGCTGTCACAGACAGTGTATCCTTAGCCATGCGTTAATTGAAGTCGAAAGGGTACGGTAAGAATTCTTTATTAAAATTAAAAAAAAAACATGAGATGTGTTTGTCAGAAACACAATGCCCCCTACTTAGCCACTTTGAAATAAAATTTCTATTTATCTTTGGCAGGTACAGAAATTATCTCCCTTTAAAGCGTATTACTTCCCTTGGATTTTGTTTTTTGACCTTTGACCTTGAAGGATGACCTTGACCTTTCACCACTCAAAATGTGCAGCTCCATGAGATACACATGCATGCCAAATATCAAGTTGCTATCTTCAATATTGCAAAAGTTATGACCAATGTTAAAGTTTTCGGACGGACAGACAGACTGAGGGACATTTGAACTGCTATAATTATGCTTCCTTACCGGGGGCATAAAAAGCTCCAATCATGAGCCCCTGGCATGGTGTAATTTTAAACAAAGGACAATAACTCCTGAAACAATAACTCAATCATGAAATCTTGACATTATTCACAGTAGCACTTGGAAATAATTATTATGCAAACATTTTACCCAACATTACCCAGTTTCGAACTTAGTCAAGATATCATTAGGACATATATTTTGACCAAGTTTCATGAAGATTGGGCAATACAATGTTGCTGGGATCATTTCTTTAGGGTACACATCAAATGAGATCAAATATCCATTGAACATGATTTCTCTGCATTTTTATAAACGTTCAATTACCTAAAACTGTCGAAAAAATTAATGTGTATGTAAAAATGTATCATTAACAGAAGTATCGTTTGTAAGACTTGCTATCAGTCATCACTCCTTTCATCCCATCTTATTAACAGATCAGGGTTGATAATGACATTTGACAATGTTTGTTTAGGCTCTCATACAGACTGAGATTACTTGGGAAAACAGAAAACTGACCTGAGCAAAGGGAAACCTATTCCTAAATTCATTAGCCCTAGAACAGACGTGTCTGCTCAGGTAATTGGGAAACACTGGCTTTCAAAATAAACTATATCTTGGATACACATACCTGCTGGTCACCTTTCTCTGAGTATGAACAATCTCTTTTATCTTGAGAATCTAATATCAACAGTTTCAAATAGATGTATACTGTTATTCCCTAATTATACACAGCCTGCAACTAACTTAAAAGACCAACTTTTTCCATCCACAACTGCTGGATGCTGGCGGTCTTTAATAGGTTGTTGGAGGTCACTGACTGGCTGCAGAGGGTCTTGTAAGTTGTCAAAGACATTTTGCTATCAAAAATGTTAGTGAGTAGTATGTTTTTGGTTCCTAGCGGTATTCAGTTAATGATAAATAGCGGACTGGTTTCCCCAATTGGTGGCAGAACATTTTCTTGGTTTAGTTAAAAAATAAAGGCCCAGTCACACCGACTACAAATATGTAACGGAGAGAAAACGGACAAAATATGCAGATTTTGGTTATCCGGTGATAAAATTTACCTGCTCTGCCGCTCAATCGGTGTGTGAAGCGTAGGAAACACACAATGACCGCACAAGTACCGGTGATGTAACGGGAAAAATCGTATGTTTAACGGATATGTACTGCATAATTAACGGTCGGCTTATGGATATTACCGTGCGAGTAACGGACTTCTTCCGGATAAAGGCCCGGTCACACTGAGGTTACGGACGAGAAACGGACATAAAATTATTTTATCCGTTCGTGTCCGTTCTTATCTGTTTAATGTCCGTTTCGTATCCGGTGAATCCGCTCCTTGTACGGCGATGTCCGGTGACATCCGTTCCATCTGTTGGGAACAACCAGACCTTAACGGACATAAACCCGATACGTACAGGTGTAACGCACGAGTTCCGAACAAACCATAAACCAACGTATGAAGACCACACATCAAACGGAGTACTCTGTTCGTTTTATCTGGTGGAAAATTTTGAACATGCTCAAAACTTCCCAACGGACGTAACGGATGTCACTGGACATCGCCGAACAAGGAGCGGATTCACCGGATATGAAACGGACATTAAACGGATAAGAACGGATAAAATGATTTTATGTCCGTTACTCGTCTGTTACCTTGGTGTGACTGAGCCTTAACATTCACAATGATTTTTCGCAATTGTGCAAGTGTGAAAAAAACAACAATGGCGGATTTGGATAGTTCACTGGAAAATGTTCTCATGATACATGCACCTGCAGCACTGGTGGTACATGTAAGAATGCAGAAAATAGAGCAATTTTATTAGTTTTTTTAATTAAAGTATCCAACGTTCATCAAAGTTACAAAAGCATTTCTAGTTTGTATACTTTAATAAAGCTTCAAGCTACATGTACATGTTCACACTTAATTGATTGTTTCATGCTCTTGGGGTTGTTATGAGGGCCATAAATCTAGGTAAATTACTCCACATATGACAAAACCACATCCAATCAACTGCCTCCCTGAAGTTCATAGTAATATGGTATAGTGACAAATGGGAGGAATCTTCTGGTTGATGTCTGTATAAATCATATTCACAGAAACGGAAAACTGTGAGGTATGAGAGGGATATTGTCTGAGAGTGCTGTGTATTAACTCCATGTTCCAAGAAATTATCAGCACAATAAACAAACACTTCATAGGTTGAGGTGCAAGAATATTGTCAACTAAATAGATATGGGCAACACTTTGTGAAAAAGGGGTTTAATGCATGTGCATTAAAGCTGGCCGAGTTGATATTTTTCACAACAATTTGGTTTTCTCAACTGACCAGAAATTGATCAGTATTCGTCAGATACATTCTAAAGCTTGACTCTTCCACACTGATTTTCGCAAAAATTGTGCCAAAAAATGCTAAAAGCATCAAAAATACGAAACCTAAGCATGTACATAACGGAATCCTCAATACTATTATTAACCTGTGACATATGCACGCTTTGGGTCACGTGAGCGCCAATTCACGTTATTTCCACTTCCGCGCTTTTCAAAACAAAGAAGAACCACTAAAAAGTAGCAATTTCTCCATTCAAATGACGTTGTAAACAATGATGCAATTGTCTTGTGGTTTTACATGTGACCTGCGCGTGTTAAAATTTAGATCATTTCTGTCCTCGGACAGAAATTGAAAAGCCCTATCTTTTTTGCACATCTGACATAAATACCATCACATTTTGACTCAAAATCACTTTTTTGCGACACATCACAAAAAAGGGAAAATATACGAACATCAACTCGGCTGGCTTTAAGTGTTGTCCAAGATTAGCCTGTTCAGTCACACAGGGTTATCATGGACGTCAATTTCTGCTTCTACATGTATGATATTTTTAGTTTACAACAAGGCGTGTCACCATAGGATGACATATGCCCCCTTTTTCCACATTTTCCAAAACGTAAACACAAAACCTAAACGCAAAGTGTGACGGAAAGAAGGACAGACAGTGCGATCACTATATGCCCACCTTTGGGGGCATAAAAAGTAACTTGTTAGCAAAAATCCAGTTTGGGTGGAAAGTGTTGTCCCTGATAAGCCTGTGTGGACTGCACAGGCTAATCTTGGGACGACACTTTACGCACATGCATTAAACCCCCTTTTTACAAAGAGAGGCTCATATGTATAGACAATCCCAGAATCAATAAATTGACCGCCGCCATATTGGCTATTACATCACCCGCTTTTGAAAACGGTACTGAAGAATAAGGCAGATTACAAAGTTATCATAGTGTACACCCGCTTTATTCCAATAAACAGTACTTTATGACTTCGCACAGGAGGATTGAAAAACAAGTGAAACATGAAACCAAGTGTCGATATGTATCACATCGTTAATCAAAATAACTTGAATAAAAAAAATATACACGATAGATTCATAAAATATGTGTCTCTGCAACAATATTTAGTGCCGAGTTGGCATTTTTAAGCATACATGTACCTTTCAGTAATGACTTTGTATTAAATTTAATTATTTCTTTATGGAATAAAATTATTCAACGATAATTATAAAGGTACAGAAATATTTAAAGTCTGAAGTAAACGTTGTGATTTCAGCGTAAATAGTGCCGGAGATATTAACAAAGATCTATCAATATACAAAGATTGGAAACATCCATTCAGACCATTTTTTTTGGATAGATCTTTGATATTAATAAGATAGATTTAAGGTCAAGGTAGACAATTATATTGATATCTGCCTTTGTTTAAGCCTATATTATTTCTTATTAAATGCCGTACTTTCTATACTTTCCGGAGATACTCGATAAGAAACGTTGTAAGATTAAAGACCGATGACGACTTTTTTTTTATTGAATAGTACATATCTTTGTTTGTCTAAACAGTTACATGTACCATTTCGTTATTAATATTTCCCTTGTAAGTGTCATTTTAAAGGTAATATGCAAATCTATAGCCGAAATAAGGTTTGTGATTCTAAAATTGGTCTGGAAATATTTATTAGCAAAACTCTGTGAGATTTCAGGTAGAGATTTTTTTTTAATTAAAATTATGTATCTTGTTTAGTCTAAAACTAAATAGGTTTTTAGCAATCTTTTATTTAAAAATCGCTCTCAAGCTAATACAAAATTATCTATCCGGAAATGAATTTTGTGATTTTAAATGAACAAGTACCGGACTTATTCGTTTGCAAAACTGTGTTAGATGTCAGGACATGTCATACTTTTTTATTGAAAAGGACATATCAGCTTTTGTCTATAACTTTATTATATTATTATTTAAATAACGTTTAACATGTAAAATCAAAGTTTCAAAGCCTGAAATAAATGTTGTTTGGGCTGTTCTNGTACAGTTTTGGAGGCGCGCGAGAGTATTCAGGGGCGGGTAATCCGGGAGGTATCGATTTCTGGGATTGTCTATATTACAGTAGATTCAAGCATCCTGCATGACCTCTGTTTTTCTCATATTGTACAGTTAAAGCTCCAGTGACCACTTACAATCCAGTTACGTGCACATTTAACAACCCTTTCTGCAAAACCAGTCAGCAAGAGGGACCAAAGAAAATGCACACTATCTTGAAACATGTACAAACAAAGTTTTCTCATTATTGAGTTATAAATGTGGATTTTTGAGTGCTTACATGGGTTTTCTAAGATTTGACCTGGTGATCTTTTTGAAAACACGTGACCCAGATTCAAACTAGTTAAGATGAACATTCTAACAAAGTTTCATCGAGAAACATAAATGTGGCATCTAGATTGTTTTTTGTTTTTTTTTAAATAATATGACCTGGTGACCTAAATTTTGCATGTTTGTGACCCAGATTTAAACTCAATATTGTCAAGATAAATATTTTGACCAAGATTCATCAAAATTGGATAAAAAGTGTTGCGAGCTAAAAGTTGATGACGCACACTGGCCGACCCCGAACATAGAAAGGGTGATCACAATAGCTCACCTTTTTGAGCACTGTGTGTTCTAAAAGGATATCTTTGGTTCATTTTTTTTTACATTTTATTTTCAAAAACACAACCTTTCATTGCCATGGCAACTGCTCCATAAGTACAGACTCACAGACCTCCTGAGATTTCTTTCCAGTGATGATTTTCAGGATAATTTCAAAGAAAACTTGATAAGAATCACCATAGGCAGCCTCAAGGTAAGGCAGAAGATCACTTTCAAAGATAACAAGTTGTTTTTTTGTTATTCCAAACATTGTAATCCTAATGCATGATTAGATTTCAGTGAATTAAACTGATCATGTTTCCAATTTTATCTTTATAGTTAATGTGACTATTTCTCAATAATTTCACTCCTGTTCTTTAAGATGCAAAAGTCATCAGACTGCATTTACCTGTATTTATCTTTTATGATAACAAGGGAGGTAACACTTGTTGCCCAGCTCCAATTATTCTTGCTGCAGTTATCTAAACTTGCTTCAGAATGCTGAACACACCACAGGCGTAAAATCAGACACTGAACCCCTTAAACAAATCAACGTTTTTCCAAAAGATGTGAAATATTGAAATAAATATTATTATCATAGGTAACAATTATTATTAATTTCATGATAATGACTTACGAATTTAAGGAATTAACCCTGCTTTAAAAGTCACATTCACTAATTTCACAATGCAATTTAAAGGTAAATTGTTACATGTATCTTTTAAGGAATCTAAATTAGGCATGACTTTATACTTACTCTATACTTTATATGACATAAGAACACCAAAAGTAAAATGTTTTTAAACAAGGCTTGTCACCATAGGAATAAGGATGACACATGCCCCCTTTTTCCACATTTTTCGAAAGCTAAACGCAAAACCTAAACGCAAAGTGTCGAAATTTCAGACCAATGGACAGACAGACGGACAGTGCGATCACTATATGCCCACCTTCGGGGGCATAAAAAATGGCCTTTTCTACATATGTTATGTTTTCTTATTGACACAATTATGTACAATCAAGCAATACTACATGTACAGTTCTATAACAGTCACACTAATACATTGCTAACAAACACTGCTTTGCAAACATATTCAACTTCACAGCGGCAAATAAACAATGGACTCAATAGGCTGACATTTCAGAGCAACATTTAAAAGCCACATTTTCAGTACATAATCTCTGCTGAACAACCGACAATTCAATAACTTCGATAATTATCACTGCCTCCCTGATACATGAACAAGGGAAATTCAAAGCAGGAGTACTCAATGATACTAGAAGATAATGAGAGACACTCCACAACACAAATCTCACTCTTTGTCTCATGAAAAGAGCATGTTGGTCGTTTTTTAGTCCGTTAAAATGTTGATTACGTCAATCCATGTCCAGAAACACATTCAGTGGCGACCAAAAGGACAGCAATCATCGAGATTATTCTGGCAACAGGATTAATGCCTTTCAGGTGAAACATTAATATATGAGCCTTGCTCTATAAAAAGGTGGTTTAATGCATGTGCGTAAAGTGTTTTCCCAGGTTAGCCTGTGCAGTCCACACAGGCTAATCAAGGACTACACTTTCCACATAAACTGGATTTTTGTCAGGAACAGTCTTCCTTTAAACGAAAAATACAATTAAAGCGGAAAGTGGCGTCTCTGATTAGCCTGTGTGGATTGCACACGCTTATCTGGGACAACACTTTACGCACATGCATTAAAACTCCTTTTCACAGAGTGAGGCTCATATCAATAATGTTTGCAAATATATTTTTTCGATACTTTCAAACAAAAACATCAATTGTTCATTAAGTACATTGATTTTATTGATAATACAACTTTTTTAGTTTTTGGATGAATTATTTATAATCATAAGCTCTAGTTGTTAAAGGACACAGAGTATTAGCTCTAGTTGTTAAAGGACACAGAGTATGAGCTCTAGTTGTTAAAGGACACAGAGTATTAGCTCTAGTTGTTAAAGGACACAGAGTATTATTAAAAAGCATCCAACAGTTTGCTTGGTAAATGAGATACATATAAACTTGCAAGATACATGTTATTTACCACCTTGTTCCTTGTTTAAAAAATGTTAAATGTTCGATTGGACCAGAAATTGTCTATAAACATTTTATTCATTTAAACAAACAACAAAAAACAATCACCAACAATGATTGTGAACACCAGTAATTGATGTTTAAGCCATTTTCAAAGAAACTTTATTTATTTTATGATACATTGTTTGTACATTATTTGAGGCGCAATTTTCATTATTCCTTACACAGGATCAGTGGTACAGCATAAACTCTCATTAAACTGAGAAATTATACAAGTTCAACCTTATCTTTTTTTATGTTTAATACCTGAGATTTATGAAACACTTTTGAACTTTTATATGAGATAAAATTTGTGGCGTGTTCTGGGAAAACTGGGCAAAATGCTTGTGTGTAGAGTGTCATCCCAGATTAGCCTGTGCAGTCCGCACAGGCTAATCCAGGATGACACTTTCCGCCTAAACTAGATTTTCGCTAAGAAGAGACATCATTTAAACCAAAAATTCCATAAAAGCGGAAATTGTCGTCCCTGATTAGCCTGTGCGGACTGCACAGGCTAATCTGGGATGACAATTTACGCACAAGCATTTTGCCCAGTTTTGTCAGAACACGCCACATTTAATGACTAAAGACGAGATATGAGGATCACATAACCACATGCTAGAAATAAATTGTACCCAGATTTTCATTATGATGCCCTAAATTGGATTGCAGAGCAATTAATGTGAACTTGCAGATTTGTATCACAGCTCTAAGAACAGCAAGAATGGATGGATTATATCATCAATTTACATCAATTTTGACATTAATTTTGACATTTCTACATATGGGAACTCAAAATGCCCCACAGTCTGAGTGATTTTTTTACCTGCAAGTCCCGCGTCCTGGACTCACAAAAACCTCTGGGGATGCAAAGTTTTGAATTATGTGAGTCCCAAAAATGCATTGAAATTTCTAAAAAATAATATAGTTTAATATATGGACTCAATTCAATTTGGGGACTCATAGATTTGCAAGTTATCGAGTCCCATGACTGACGAGAAAATTTGTAAAAAAATATCACTGCTGAGTCTGAATAAAAAATTGAATAAGAATAACTCTTTAAAACAAGACAACCAAAGTCCCTCAGAAGCACACCTGATGAGACCCCAAGGAACTTACTCTGAGCATGTAGTGTTCAATGGATTTCACACTGAAACTGCCCCGCCCCCTGTGGGCCATGTTTTTGAAAAGACTGGAACCATTTTCAAGTATACTTTTTTCACATATTTTTTTGAAAAAATTCCCCCTTAAAACTGAAACAGTGATTTATGATTATTATATCTCAATTTCATTTCAAATTAATCTAGTCAAATATACTTAATTATGAAAAAAAGCAACGAATATAGTTCAGACATGTACAAATGTAGTAATGAAAGAGTAAGTAAAAACAAGGGACAAAATTATCACAAAACCAGGTTTTCAATTTGAAAAAAAAAAGTCTGATAAAGGGAGACAATTCAAAATGTGCATTGTTACTGATTGTTCCTAGTTACCCCCCTTGTGTCAAATTCAATCTATTTTCTCAAAGTGTGACATTGACCTTAGAGATATCGACGTAATTCTTTGGCATGACACACCGTCCAATGATGGTGAACAAATGTGCCAAATGATTTTAAAATCTCATAATGAGCGACATAGTTATGGCCCGGACAAGCTCATTTATGGCCATTTTTGACCTTTGAACTCAAAGTGTGACCTTGACCTTTGAGATATCGAGGTAATTCTTTCGCGTGACACACTGTCCAATGATGGTGAACAAATGTGCCAAATGATTTTAAAATCTCACAATGAACGACATAGTTATGGCCCGGGCAAGAATTGTTCCGCCCGCCTTCCCAGCCGCCCACCGACATTCAGCAATCTAATAACCAGTTTTTTCCTTCGGAAAACCTGATTAAAAATCCCCCCAAAAGGGAAATGCCGCAAAAATCCCCCCTCTGGGGGACCTGGTACCTTCCCCTGATGGCCAGAGAGGGCCCTGGAAATCTGGCCAAATATCTGTAATAAGTGCTAATTTTACATGCAGTTCAAAAGCCTTAGAAAACGGGACATATTATTATCTAAGTGACAATTTGCTGATAATATTCCATGGTCTTAAAGGAGCTTGTTCACAATTTGGCAAAATGAAAAAAATAAAAAAATGTTACAGATTTAAAAAAATCTTTGCATTTTATTCAAAGATGCAAAATAACACTCCTGACAAAGATTTCTTTGATTGATAATCATCAATCGAAATCATAAAAATTATAAAACCTTTGTAATTTTCTTCAAAGATAATTTAGCCAAAAAGTGTATCACCGACGAAGAGTTTTAACTACATTACAGATTTCAAAAGCCTGTCTGGTGTAATGAAAGCGAGTTAGCTTTTGCTTCTAGAGGTACCAGGTTTGATGACAGAGACAGGCACTTTTTTATCATTTCTTGTTATGATAATTATAAAAAGCTAATCCGAATATTATAGTGTTGTTTGTAAATTAATGTAATGATATTTATCAAAAATACGAAAATCTGTTAACAAGTCCCTTTAATAAACAATTTTAATTATTCAACATTCAAATCGAGTAATCAATAGAACATCAGCTCAAAATAATTGTGTCATTGAAAACTTGATACTTCAAAACATGCACAATATGAAAATAAAGCAGCATACTTTTTTTATTATCAAACCAGAAAATATAACAGGATAACATGTCCATAATACATGATTGTGTGAATGAAAGTCAACAAAGCGTATCAAGTTGCATGTCACATCAGACTTAACTATTGGTTTGCATGTCACATCAGACTTAACTATTGGTTTGCATGTCACATCAGACTTAACTATTGGTTTGCGAATGTAGTCTGTTATATAATTATGATTTTGCGTTACTCTGCACACAAGTCGCATACCACATTATTCCAAGATGGCAGACAATCGAGAAAAGAAATTATGATTCTCTGCAAACAAGACAAATAATAAAAATGTGCATTTTATATCTACAAACATCTTTTTACCAGACCACATCTGGCGTTAAAATTTCGGAAATTGCTATATGGAACACTAATTTTAAATTTTTTAACTTTATTTTACGAAATATTGTACGAAATTTTCGTTGATTTTGAGTATAAGTAATGAGGCTTTAATATATAGAGCCCAAGGAAATTATAAAAAAAATTGGGTTGACCACTCTTATAAAATAAATTAATGCACACTATTATCCTTGAGCAAATATTTTTTTCAATCCAAAGGGCCCCATGCTCCGTTGCCAATATGGAGAAAAAAACTTAACCCTTTGCATGCTGGGAAATTTGTCGTCTGCTAAAATGTTGTCTGTTGAATTTCTAAAATTAGCTTTTTCTTTGATTTTTTTTCAAAGAATACTATCAGAATAGCAAACAGTTTGGATCCTGATGAGACGCCACGTTCTGTGGCGTCTCATCTGGATCCAAACTGTTTGCAAAAACCTTCAAAATCCGGTTCCAGCACTCAAAGGGTTAAAAGATCCTCCAAACATTGAGAAATACATCTGCGATGTTTACATCAATTCGAAGTATCATAATTCAGTTTTCACACCATCTTGAATCATGCAAGATTGATCACATCATTTTATAGGATCTACGCATTATGAAAAACAGACATACCTGGAAAAGCTTATATCCGAGATTAATCACCTAAAAATTCCCTGAAACCTCTGATAAATCAAACCTGGCTAATACATGTACAACATGTTATTTTTGCACATTTAATACTATAAACATCTGAAACTATCACAGATATCTGAAATCACACCATGTTGTCTCTTGTGCAGAGTGCATGCAAGGTATTGCAAAAGGTCAGATGAATGCCTCAAAGCTCGATCAAGAACATTTGGAGACAGTAATTTTTGTAAGACACACTCTTTTGTCAATATTACATTTTAACTTGGTGTTTTTCACATGATTTTTTTTTTTTGTTTTGTGCTTATTACAAGGAGAACATGTGATAAAACTTTCTTATGATTACCATATGCAAGGCAATTGAATTGATACGAAATAAAAATACATATTTGTAGAATTCTAAAACATAATGAATAAAGTAGAAAAAACAAAACAATAATAAAAACAAGGGACAAAATTGTCACAAAACCAGGTTTTCAATAAAAAAAGTCTGNAACCACATAAAAGTATCAAATAAATAGCTTTATATGTAAATGGCATGCATATCAGAATGTGCACTAGACATGTGTTACTATGAAATCATAATGAATCCCACCCAAGCACCACTGAATTGAAACTGGTCACATGATAGATTATTTTTTTCAGATACACATCAAGCATCAATAGACCCTGACTCAGAAGTCAGGCATACATGGTCAGAGCCAGTGTATAACTTTGATTATATCCAACAAAACCAATAAATTACAATACATATGATGACTTGTTTCCTTGATAATTTACTGGCATTAATTCTTTGTGCTACGTTAGCGTTACCGATCGCCAAAATCGCCTTTGGCTATTAAAATTCCTGGTTGGCGATCAAAAATAAGATTTTCGTGAAATTGGCGATTGAAAAAATGGACCCTCTGATTTTCAAATGCACTGTCTAAATTCCTGTTTTCAAGCCGTATAAATCGACTGGAGCATATTATGTCACCACATTGTGTACAAACAAAGGCACATGGGCATTGTTTGTTATCAGATCACTAATTAGCCTTTTGTTGCAGAAGATAGTAACATGCTGTGAAAGATTATCACTGAGGTCACGCTTGGTTAGGCACAATCACACTCGATTGAAATCAAAATCAGCACTATTAATTTTTTGAAATTCTGAATTCTTTGGTGATGATTTTGTTTGCAAAAAAATGATTTTTAATTCAAACTACCAATTTAAATTTGAAAATTAATCATCTTTTTTTAAATGCAATATGTGGTTTATTTTTATTCCGAAACAAACCAGCATGGTACAACGTATTTGTGTTTGGATTTGATTTCTGAACTTTAAAACACTGTCTGTCCACAATCATGATGAATTTTAACATGAATATGGGCAGATAGTTGTTATTCCAACGAATAAACATCTTGTTTGGAAAGAGGATTTATCACTCTGCAAGTAAAGTGTAATTTTGATATTGTCATATATTTTCGTGACTGGACAGTTTCTGTCAACAATTTTAAAATTAATAAATGAGTTAAAATAGTGTTGTAAAATAAATATATGCTATTAGTAACAATAATAATTTTACATTTTAATCACCAGAATGGTGTTTATGCTACTTCATGGTGACATGGATGTTTGTTTTGACTTAAAATGTGTCAATATAAATTATTGTTATAATTAATAATACTGTGGGCTCACAAGTTATTTGAAGCAACAAATTTTAGTGGAGACAACTATTTTTGATCCAGTAAAATCCCTGGTACCTGAAAGATTAACATGCATTTCAATGATGATATGTGATGAAATATCAAATATGATATCTACATATCTCCAATGCGCATCGTCGGATGCTAGCCCGAATCACAGGTGTTGTTTTATGACATATTAATAGTGTTAAAGTGACTTGGCCACGCGCCCAACAGCTGTGGCCCAAATCAGTTATACAAAAAATTGGCTACTAAGTTTTTTTCCTTTAATAGCGCCAATGTAGTTGTGGGTGTACACTGTAGACTGTATGTTACCAAAAGGACATCTTTTATCTGTAGTTGGAGTATACCCCTTTGCATGCTGGGAAATTTGGCTTCTGCTAAAATGTTGTCTGCCAAATTTCTAAAATTAGCATTTTCTTCGATTTTTTCCAAAGAATACTATCAGAATAGCAAACAGTTTGGATCCTGATGAGACACCACGTTTTGTGGCGTCTCATCTGGATCCAAACTGTTTGCAAAGGCCTTCAAAATCCGGTTCCAGCGCTCAAAGGGCTACAGTACTTTTTTGTGATTCTATTTTTACTCAATATAAAGCAAAAGCAATTGGCCGAGCCAAGCTCTTTTTTTCTTTTCCTCTTGCTGCCAGTCTGGACTGATCAGCACAAAATATGTCAAACTCATTTAAAATCAAAATGTCTTTTTGCAAATATACAATGGTAAACAAAATGATACTACTTAAAAGCTGTAAATCCTTTCGTAAGAAAATAAAATGTCTTGGATTTTATCATTTAAACAATTATTAGAAAATGTCACCAGCGACTGGTCTGGCCTACCCTGCTTTTGTGATCATATCATTTGATCCTGATTATCTCCAAATTTGAGAAATGGCATGTTAATCTGATTACACATTTCCTGTACCAAATATAATTTAATTAGGCAGAAAATGCATAATAAGTTTTTGCAGATGCATCAAAAATAGGAGCAATATTTAAAATATATTATTCATCATTTTACAATTCATTACTTTATTGATTAAACATTAAATGAGGAGATATTTAATTATTTAAAAAATATTAATGCTTAAGATGCTGATTTTTTGCATAAACAATGAATTGGACAAACATTTGGTTGTTGCTATATTATATGTCTTCAGGGGTGTGATTGAGGCGAAGTCAGAGGGGAGGAAAATTCTGTCGACTGATTTTGACTAAGCGAATCGCGCGCATAACGCAATGACAAACCTTCAAACAGACATTAAAATAAAACATACATTAAAATAAACAATTTCTTGAACTTCATAACACTATTTCTTTATGAAAACCTGTTTAACTTCACATTTCACATACTGAGGATGCAAAGTAAACAATATTTACTGTGATCAAAAACAGCAGTTTTTCAATGTATTCACAGTAAATGGACTTATTTAATTAAATATCAAATGGGGAAAACTTTAATAAATATAAACAAACACACTTGAGTGTTCTTGTTGAGTTAATGATGTATTAAACTGAGTTAAATTAATATATTTAAATGTGTTTACCTTTCAATATCTTGCATTTCACAGCTTCAGTTCAATGCTATTTCAGTTAACT
This sequence comes from Dreissena rostriformis, assembly GCA_007657795.1. NCBI lineage: Eukaryota > Metazoa > Mollusca > Bivalvia > Myida > Dreissenidae > Dreissena > Dreissena rostriformis. The sequence goes on from VMBQ01000156.1 coordinate 60,694, forward strand.
GAACAGTGTGACAAACATAATAAAGCAGAATATGCATATGAATCTGATTACACACAGATCCACTAACATATAAATCAAATCATGTTTGTCTATTTCCATTTTCAAACGATACTCTTCTAAATTGTTTTACTTCGCAAGTAGAGTGAACTCCAATTTGCAAACACTGGTTTCCGTGACACAAATTCACTGTGCACATTTGTAAACAAAATATGTGTTGCTTGTATCTAAAACGCAGTCTTTATCGTTTACAGACACATTTCATTTATCCTATCTAACTATATGATGACAGTCGCTTATTCGATTGATAATTGTCATTTGGATAAACTTAATTTTCGCTTTGCAACTGCGCCATTTGCAAACAAATCAGAAAAGAAATACCGAACGCATTTAAAAAGAACGATTTTAATTGGTAGATTGGAAAACAACAGCCAATGACATCGCTCGTTTCAAATTGCTTAGGCAGAATCTACCAGTGTACTATGCGGAGTGATTTCGCGAGCCGCGGATATTTCGGGCCGCTTATAAAAGACGTCCGCGGAATCGGACGTACCCCCTCTCCCCCCCCCCCNGTACACAGAGTATTCAGGCTTTTCTTGATTATGCAGGGGATTTCAGAAAATCACGAGCTTTATCTGTCTAAATGGTTGTACTAACATTGTCCCAAAAGTAAATCCTGCACAGGCAGCATGCAAGAGTATGAGACACAGAAGGGTCATTTTGACGTTGTTCAATTACTAGTTTAACGAAGCAATCCTCCGTGTGCTAAATGCATGAGGTAGACACGGATTCAGTAAGACTATACAGAGTTCCGAGGAAAATGTAAGTCTCGTCTATCAGAATTAATGATTATGCGATATGTAAGACTTTATCTACTGCCTTGTCCTATCAAACCAATCCCAATCTTGAGCGAAGCATTGTTCGTGTTTCTTGGTTCACTGCCAAACCTGAACTTGAATACTTACTATTACAAACACAAAATGTATTAAATTAAAAGCAGATATTAGAATCAAAATACAAAAACACGTCACATGTTGTAATTATTATCATCATAGAATCGAGATTGATGTGAATCTGCTTCAACTGCATTGATACATGCTGTAACCGTTTGCACAAACAAGACTGCAAATTCAATGTCGAGGTCGCCGCTTTGTGACACTCATCTTCCCTGTCAAGTCTTATTGCCCATGGGAATGCTGTCAATCTGATTATTAAATTGCATTTGATTAATCGTTTATGCTAAACAGTTATGTGTGTGTTAACATCACTAAAGTCTCGTTCAAACGTTATGAATAACGCTAACGTATTTAATGTAAATATGACAATACAATACAGTAATATAGTAATAAAACATTACACGCAATAAACTGATTTATTATTTTTATTATCAGAATTATTCATTGTATGTTTGTGTAAGCGATGCCGGAACCATAATCCTAATCCTACTCAGATGTAAGATATCTAAAAACCCGCATATTATTTCCATTTTTGTGTTTTTATACCAAATATGGCATAACTTACCCGTATGTCTAGATGTCTAAGATAACCCATATGTCAAACACGGATTGGTTGAAGATAAACATAGCTCTTAGAAAAAACGTCAATGTTGTCGAACGGTTTTAAAGATTTGATTTAGGAACACTGGTGGCCTTTATTTAAGACCTCGTCGCATGAATTCAAGATAACTGGATTTTTCAAGCAAAACGTCTAAAGCGAATTGGTGTCTTGTAATTTGTTCCATTCTACAACACTTATGACACTGATATTTTACCGAAGAGTGCACCGATGAAATCCCCTTTTAAATGTTCCCTTACCTTAAATATAAGTGTATAATAAGCAGCCAACATTAAATGCATGTACTCAAATCTACCTGTCAACACATGTTTGTTAGAAATCTCGTAAAATGAATGTTAACCTTTTTGACATGCAAAATGACATTGTGTAGGCGTTACTAAGAACGAGATTAAAAAATCAACAGGAATTCTCAGCCGCATTTATGACACGCGTTTCTATTCTGTCAAGTCTCAGTGCCGATGGGTTACAGTATTGGAATGTTGTGAGTCAGACAATTGCATTGTATTGTACTAATCTCTACCGCTGATTCGCCTGCTAACGTCATTCATTATACTTGTGTTTGGTTTTTATTTTGTCGTTTATTGCTATCATAATGGAATTCAGTGCAATTGTAATAAGTAACCGCAATTGGTGTATTCTGTATAGAATAGAGGGTGATGTACTTATAAAAAAGGGACCTGTATTATCCCTAAACTGGATATTCTTTTGTGATTAATATGGGTATGACTTCACTTAAATTGGAGGATAAATATTTACATGCATTGCACGTGACTATGAAGACATGATAGGAGTTATTTGATGCAAGCTGCCGGCATCTGAAGACCTGCTTCATTTAAGACACAGCTGTTAACTTTCATTGTACATGAGTTGTTAGTTCAATAGAATTATAATGAGCTTATTTCGTCTGACCTGCCACTGATTTTGTTGTTCAACAAAAATCCCGTAGTCTCATAGTATCGACCGTCTTCATAGTATCGTGACTTTAACGAAGAACCATCAGGAAGTGCTGGAACGTTAATTGTGTAATTTATTTGATGGTTATCAATGACTATTACGACGATCATTCTCATGATTTTCGGTGTCCATTGGAAAGTAGGTCATGTTTATTACAGAGTGATGCTATGTTTTTTTAATAACGTAACACAATTATGTTAGTTTGTTTCTGGATTAATAGTAGCTTTATCAAATGTTTTATATGCAGCTTATTTTTTAATAAAACGTAAAATTATTTAAAGGACAACATTGGCCAGAGTTTCGTTTTTCCGTTAAGATACTATTTTAAGAACAAGCAATTGCGCATAGAAATAAAACTTAGCAACCAATCAGAAGGGCCGATATTATGAGAACCAATTTACATGATACAGATCACTACAGTCTAGCCTGTTTTTTGTCAAACAATGTCGATTTAAATGTAGTTTTCGTTTTGATGTCCAACAATCACATTTAACTATAGATTGACAAATAACACACGCTTGTGTTTGTATTTGTTCACACAGGTGGTTAGCGTGTAGCTATGATAATAATTAGTAAAAATACCATTTTGAATGAAAATGGAGAATGTGCTTGAACACACGCGAGATCAAGTTCGTAAGCAATCTTAATGACATACAGGTAAAACTGTATGTTTTGTGGCTGGGAACACCGGCGCTGACGACGTTTCCGAGAAAAACGACTTAAAGTTTTGAACATAGGGCAGATTTGGCGGGTGATGGACGTTGACAATTGTTAATTTTCTGAGAAAATTCGTGCGTTTTGTCAAGGTAGGTTTGTCTTAGTTTTTCAGTGTATTTTTTCAACCAATATAAAAGTTTGTCTGTGTGAATGGAATTTAATGTGCAATAAATATATTAAACCAATCACGGTGTCTGTATGAGTCGTTTTGGATGTCAAAATTAAGATTTCAGACGATATTTCTGTGTCTGTTTTACCCGAAACTGGGCCAAAGTTGTCAAAATGTAACAAACTTCTAATTTGATATTTTGTTGTTGAACTTTCCTGTTATGACAATAATTAAATTTCGTTGAGAAAGTTTTGTGAATGTATTCTTCTTTCCATTCGATTTTCAATTTATGTAATTTAAGTAATTTAAGATGACTGTTTAACAGTTGATCAGTTGACAGCAGACACAATGAGAATTTGATAGGGTTGTATAATAAACTTTATTTTGCAATTTTCTAAGCAATCCCTCGATGGCAAGTAAGCAATAACATTGCCATTCGTAATATTTTTAACTTATATGTGTTTAGCATCATGTAATTAAAAAAAGATTATCCTATGCAAAGTTATGAGAATGTATTGTTAAAAACACCGAATTATGTATTTTAAGAAAAATGTATTATGTGACAGGATGGATAACAGTTTACGTGCTTGATAAAGCAGTATTGCCGAGGAAGAGATTAGCATGTAACCAGCTTAGTGTATCCGTGTTTTTAATACTATGATGACGACAATTAATAATATAATTAAAAATTACATGCATAATTATATTAATTACATAATTAATAAAATAAACGTATTAAATACATGTATGATCAAGTAATTTAAAAGCATAATACTTTATATTAATGTTTTAATTTAGAACATTTACTCTTCTCTGTTCTCTGTGCATATATGAAGGGTTCAGAGTGAATTCTGAACGAAAGAAGAATATTTTAATTGCAAATATAAATTGATTAAATTGATAATTTTGTATGTTATGTTCACACACATAAAGTTTAAAATGAAAAATAAATATCAATGGAGAAAAATATTGCATATCATAGTGATTGTAATTGCAATAAATTGTGGACAACTAGGTGGTTTCCAGTGTGTGATGCATTTGTTACATGTTTGTAGGGAATTGCTTATAAAGAATCAGTTATATAATCATATATGATATTATAATTCTATATATCATATATTATTTTTTATTATTGCAGATCTTCAAATATGAATTGTGCCAACTCTGGTGCAACCTCAGCTTACAAAGTTTACATCTTACCATCGGTTTGGACATTGTGTGGATGATGATATGGACAATATATTGTGTTAATAGTGTGCTGTGATTGATTTTCTTTAAACATAACTATTTTATTCCAGACTTAACAGGTCATTTTTCATCAAGGAATAACACAAATACATTTTGATTCATATGCATGAATTTGTGGTACATAAAATCAACTATGCGTATCTTGTGTTGTTCTGTAATCCATAAGAAAACATAGTAAGCATGTTACAGGATGTTAATCAGAATGGAATATAATGTACATTGTTTACATTTGTGTTTATTCTGTACACTAAGTCAGATACATTAAATCTATTTTATGATTAATGATAATTAGCTCTCTTATAGTGATATTCACTTTAAAATATTCGTTACATCACTATAAATACACTGTATTGACTGGTATGTGTTCTAAAAACATTATTTATACTGTTGTAGTTCATATTGACATCAAGATATGTGATGTAAATGTATGTGTTAAAGTTATGTGTATATTATTTTGTTACCGGTAAACAAATATATCGTTGTTTTAAGTTCAATCTAAGGTGACGTGTGACATTAAGTATGTAGTGCTTATTGCTTTAATTTTGATGTGGTTGAACAGCGTATTTTTAAACCCCTTCGTATGCAATGAGTTAATTATGTTTTCTATCTGCACTTATGCTAAGTTTGATAATATATTGACTATAAATACATTGTTGATAACAACTATCATGTATATGCGATTGACATATAGCAACTGTTAACTTAATTAATGTTGTCTCATTAATTTGATCTATCGTTGAACAAAAAACAACCATGAGTAGTTATTCTTTTTTATGTCAAGTTGAAAGATATACAAAATATTCAATTTTTTGAAAACACGCCTATTGCCAGAAAATGTGCATGCATTTGTAATATTATGCATAGGTTTACCATGTTCCATATCTGGCCAGAACTTATTTTGTTGATTTTGCTGTTAGTTTTGCCTTAAAAACTTTAAAATGGTTAAAAATAGGAGAAAAACTCTTTTTCGTTTCGATGGCAACCATGAGTTTTTAATGATTTTTAATGCTGCAATTAATTATCTACTTTGTAATCAATTATGTTCATCGACATACGCGAACAATGGACAACAATGGACAACACAAACTTATCACCATAACATGTAATGATACTCCTTGAATTGAAACGTCATTTCATACAAAACAGCGCTATTCCGTTTGTGACATGATACACAAAAATGGCATAACTTCGTCATTTTTAGGAATTGGATGCTCAAATCGGATTTTGATTATTATGATGTAGCACTTTCATAATATTTGCTTAACTGAAAAAGTCATTTTTGACCAGAATAGTCAAAATCGCGTTTCCAGCCACATGTTTTATTGAACATTGTGAAGACAATTTAAATTAAAACCGCAAAAGAAATAATTTACATCGTACACGTTGAAAAACATATTTTTCTGAATTGCGGAAAATAACCCCGAGACATTGTTTCATGACGGAAGTTTGATCCACTGGCTGCATAACAGATTGGATGCGCTAAAAGGTGCGATAGATAGATAGAGCTTCCTATTTACATGATCTGGAAAGAAATCTGATGGTAGACATCGAGCAGATTATGAACTCCAGCGGTCATGGGTATCAACGATTACGGACATGATGAATGAAGGACCAAAGATAATACTGGGGCTGCCGAATATACGAAAATCCATTATAGCTCACCCGGAACCTCTTCTGTGGTACTGTAGGCTGAGAACGGAACTGGAGTTGCTGGAGCTGATAAACATGAACAGGCGTATCCATTGCAAAGATGACAACCGGAAGGTCGACGGGTCAGATGTCATGCTGCAGGCAATAAAGAAACGCAGAGTTGAGATAATTATGGAAGTCGTCTTTAGGATGTATTTGGAAGGAAGTGAAGTTAATGATCCGTATGATGTATTGAAAAGTATTTTGATGTAAAAGGCTTATTAGAAACTGTTGCTTCAGAACATACTGTAATTTCAAAAGTACGATCTTTAATGAAAAGTACGATCCTCAAAGAAAAGCACGATCCTTAAAGAATATCTTAGCTCGATAGTGTTTGTATTATTATTAATCACTCGATTAAGTGCACAATGAACTTGTTTTTCATGATCCTACATTTATGGAATGTAGTTAAACAATACTATAGCAACGTTCCTGAAATTGAGTAAGATCCATTGTCTAGCAGGAAGGTGCCACAACGAGAACATTTAAAGTGTAAAAGTTGACGATGATATTGGTTATTTGACATTCTTGTATACTTTCTCGATGTAACTTTGAACTTGAAAATGTAGCTTTTTTACGAACTCTTTGTCAGTACGTCATTAAGCGTGATTGCGTAAATTACTATTGGAGTACGCCTTCTCCAACTCGGATAATTATCGGTCAATTAGCTCTAGCTCTTCTTTATCGTATCTGATGCGGAAAAAGTAGATAACAGGTACAGTAATAAAATTTGTCTACAATCAAAAAGCTGTTTGTGAACAATTATGAACTGGCCATGTACGTTGTACATTGATTTGCTAGAAAAACATGAAGCGTCCCCGGACAGTGTTAGTAGACAACCTGACAATACACTAAATTGACATTCAATACGTCCGCCCAAACAAAAAAAACGCCTTGAATTGTCCATTATGTTATTCCACATTGACAAGTTCTCGCAAGTCAGTTGATACCGATACAACGTACCTAGTACCTAGGCCCATTTCCCTGCTAGGCCCAGAGCGGCGGATCTACATACATGTACCAACCGGTTGGTAGCCAACATAATCCGATATTTTCAGATATTCATCTAAACATGAGTTATGCCATAATTGTTTTATTGTGTTACATTGAAGCAAGATGCACAAACATTTCATTAAAATTACATACACTCTATAAAATGTAAATTACGTTAAAAACCATCACAAGTCAAGTAACGCAAGTGAAGTCAAAAACTATTACACTTAAAACGAAGCTTACGTATACCGAAACAAATTATCTGAGCTTGAAGGGAACAGATCATGAGACAACGAAGTGTAGGATAAAACCCGCGCTAAACACCAAGATCTACTCAAGCGCATACAAATTTCGCAGAGCTAAAAAATCGCAGCTGTCCGAAACATATTTTCTGATAGACATTAAAGCGCGATAAGTGCGCGATAATTTGCTCTTTTTTCAATATTTAAGAAGAAAAAAAGATCCAGAAAATCAAAAAAACTGTTTGAGAAAAATACTTACATTTTCTGAAACAAAATGTACATAGATAACCCAGAAAACAAAATCAAAAAGCGATCGCGCAAATTGGCGATTTGAACACAGCAAAAAGACGTCATATAGTGGTGAAAGTCACCCACCACCCGGGCCTGTTACGAAAATGCCGCACCATGATCATCGGAACAACATTAGTCACGACCACGGAAGTAACGGCACTACTCAAACGCGTAACAATTAGCAAATAAACCAGAGGCAGTCACGTGTTTTCTAGAAATTAAATGACAGTGGATTTCTAAATTTTATGAATACATATGACATTCTTATTCTAATGGAAAAATGAAAATTCTATATTAGCAAATATGCACATTTATACAGTTCATTGCTTTTGTGCATCCGTCCAACATATTACATACAAGAAACCGTCGGAGACGGGTGATGCTCCCCAAAGGTTTTTTTTGTCACAATATTGCACTATATATTCAGATAACAGGAAACGTCTTGATGGGGCATAACTTTGGACAAAATAATACGATGGATGGTTTAGCAACTTAAAAATTTCAAAGGGCCATAACTCTCTAAATAAATCATCTAACCAGAACCCACTAATAACATGCGCATCTCCTCAAGGTAGTTAAGCTTCCCATAAAGCTTCATTGAAGTCCAGTCAGTAGTTAGGGAGAAATAGCCCGGACAAGAATTGCACTGTATGTACAGTTTATAGAAAATTTCAAAGGGCCATAACTCTGTGAAAAATCATCCGACCATAACCGGCTGATAATATGCACATCTCCTCTTGGTAGTGAAGCTTCCCATAAAGTTTCATTGAATTCCAGTCATTAGTTGCTGAGAAATAGCCCGGACAAGAATTGCACTATATGTACAGTTAATG
>VMBQ01000156.1:69817-125763 GCA_007657795.1 Dreissena rostriformis
ATATATATATATATATATATATATATATAGCAAAAACCCATATTCCTTGCTGCACAATGTTTATAACAAACAGTATAATATATTCAATGATTATGTTATATTTTCATTAAAATAAATGAGTAAATACTGGGGGACAAATTGTTTTTGCCATGGCTGTTGGTTTGTTGGTTTTTGTGTTTGTTGGTTTGCGTCAAATTTTTGCATTGGCCATAACTTTTGCAAAGTTGAAGATAGCAACTTGAAATTTGGCATGCATGTGTATCTCATGGACCTGCACATTTTTATAGGTAAAAGATCATAGTCATCCTTCAAGGTCAAAGGTCAAATTTTGCAATATTGCAGATAGCAAGTTGATATTTGGCATGCATGTGTATCTCATGGAGCTTCACATTTTGAGTGGTTTCACAAACACATGTTGTTTATTGTTATCTAACTTGACATTCAACACCTTCATTTACACAATTTTTCATTAGAAACAGTGAGCTTATAAAAAAAACTGCATTTACAATAAATGATTGGCATAAGAACTAACTGTTCTATTTCGGTGATTGTTCACAGAGTGTTGGTATCTTGAAAATTTCTTAAATTAGATTATGTGTACTTGTCTGGGATGTTTCTCCGGAAATACGAGGCATGTGTAAAACATACGTCATTGACATACACGACATTACATCAAATATGTATCAACTTGATTCATCATCTGGGTTATTTATATTCCTGTTTTCATTTGTCTATAAGACCGAATATGAGGACGTGAAAAGTTATTTTTGTACAAGGCAGAACTTGTTTAATTATTAACAAATCTGTGATCATTATAAAAAGGGCATACATTGCGAATAAAAATGCTCATTCCAAGTTTTCTAATAAATACTCACTCGTGAATGATTTAATAGAAAACAATCGCACGTTCTGTCACTATCATAGAACAGAACAGAAGAGAACAGACAGTTTATTAAGACTTGTACAAATGAACATCGTCTAAATACATGAAACATAATACAAAATATTGTCATGTGTCTATATACAACAACGTATGGGTTATAACAAAATGCAATCTTACAATTTGAAATAAAGTGTAATTAACAAAGTAGTACAATTTTATATTACATGGTTTAATATCATTTCACTGGCAGTAAGGAAATACTAGTTTTCGTTGACAATATTATTTGTGATAGAATATATAACGGTAGAGCTTCCTTCATATATTTACACAAATTTATAATTTCCATTTTTATCATAGTATCTGATGTATTTAAGAGACGGCAGGCGCAATACGCGTGTAGCATTGATGTATATCACAGGCAAAATCACACAAATCAGTGATACAATAATATACCTCTAAAATCAAAAATATTTAAATTAAATGTCAGTGTCATTTGAGTAAGGCAAGTGAAATATAAATAATATTCCAAAAACATGAAATGATTCATTCATCGGTTTATCGCCCTTCGCCCGACTGGCAGAGACTTGTAATCTATTTCCCGTGCAGTCAAAAGTTGTTCTGGGAGCAAACAAAGTTGCGGTCTTGCCTCCTGCAATCATGTCAACGGAAAGATGCATTAGAACGATACCATATGAATGCCAAATAAAAAACAATCTACAAACATACAAACATACAAAAAAACATACAAGTTATATGCTCATCAAAATCTCCAGCGTTAAACCATGCTAATATATTTGACAGACGCGAAATTAAATCAATTTACCTCAGCAACGCTCTGAATGTACAGCGTTCATCTCTTCCGTTTCAGACTCTCCAGAACTGGTATGGCCGAGTTAAAGTGATATTATGGGCATCTAACAGTTTATAGGTGTCTATCGCAACCGTTCTTTATTTTTGGTGTATGCACTTCATATTCACTTATATTTATTAATGCAGCATCAACATACTAAAACAATATCCCGGAAAGAGAAAAATAATGCATTTGAATATCAACCGTACTTTCGTTTAACAACTGATCATGCATGTACGATGTAAACTAAATTTAGTTTTAGTGCAGATTCGCTCATACGACACAAAGACACAATTTTGTTTTACGGATCATTTCGGCTTACAGGACTGGGTGGGTCACGTAAGATATCGAATATAAAATATATTTTCATAAACAACTGGTAGCAAGATGAGTTGCAGATAATTAGTCAGTAACCACATATAAAGTCATAACGGCAGTTTGTGCACCACATGTTTTACATTTTCAGTAGTTTCAACCAAAGAGTTTGTGTGGCGGCAGTATATTATGTGTGTGCATTATAATAATGATTTAACATAGAAGTTATTTCATAATTGAGTTTAAGTTAGCGCGAAACCACTGCGTAGATAATACTCATGCAATCTTAGAATTAGTATGGCAGTTACATTTGAATTACGCGAAAAGCTCAAAACTGTACCTGTCGGATACAACTAATCTGCGTAATTGACCAGTCGCCAAATTATCGATCGCTCCGCCCAAATGGTCATGAGGTCTTATGATTAGAAAACTCCGACAAGCAGATCGCAATGATTGCGGATTAGGCGAGTAAAATATTATATTTGTAATGATGTTTCATGCTATTTTCTACAATATAAATTGTAAAAGCCGCAAACAAAACTAAAATGCTTTGTACAACTTTAATACACTCATAAATGCTTGAGAGAGTAATGACGTTATCAAAATAAATGAGTAAACGACAGACTATCAGAAACGTTTCATATACATATTATATGGAGTTGAATAAAAATCCGTTGTAAAAATGAACATTTATTTCATATTGATTTTGAACTTGTATTAAACTTCCTTTCAGTGAATCCGGTGGCTATTCATATATAAATTATTTTCTTTTGAAAATATTTTTATTAAATGCATATGACAAATCTATATCATTATGTTTTCTTTTAAAAATAACACAATAAAACAAAGATCTAAACATTTTTAATAAAAAGACACCGACTCTTTTTTATTTTGATATAAATTAAATTTTGATTGTAACCATAATTTAATAAAGGCCTTATATAGAATATATGTTTTATGATCACTCGTAAATTAAGATCGATATTCCACCAAATCCAACAAATATTCTCTATGTTACAATGTTATAGTTGTAACTTATATTGTATTTTTAATAATGGATTTAAATTAGCGTTGATTTTTCCATTATTATAATGAAATTGTCCTGTACAGATTTTCAAATATTTGTACGTCATAGCCTTGACGTGCGCACGTCATAGAAATAGTTAAATAATATAACATGGCGTGCGCACGTCATAGCTTTAGCTCGCCCTATTTTTCTTTTTCGTGCCAAACCGCATAAACTTTCTCCATCTCGGCTTCAACCATGTATTCTATTTATCCTGCTTCATGCCGTTGACACATTGTATCAAAGACAAATGATAAATTGACATAACAATATAATTATTCTTGTCGAGCCTCCTACCTGTACACAACATTCAAGACTACCGAACAACTACCGATTGTGTCACGAAACAAATTGTTCCACATTAAATTGTTCCTTTTAATACTTTCCTATTGAAAATATGACAAGAAATAAAAAACGAATCGAGAGTGTGATATTTTTTTGGTATAATATGAAAAAAAAATGCAACAGCAAAACAAAAACTAAATTGTATTTACCTTAATGACAACTTTAATCAATTGCTTATAACAAAGAGAATAATAGGTAAGTGTTGATTATAGATCAGGTTTATCATGCGAGGCTTAGAAAACAAAAAGCACGATCTGGCGAGCGCTTTTTCGTTTTCGTGCCGAGCATGATGAACCTGATCTATAATCAACACTAACCTATCATTCTATTTATCCCACTTTTTTTTCAGTAAACTTTTTTATTTAAACAAAATTAGTTTCCATAAGTGTTTGTCGTACTTTGATAATGACTGTAGTGCAACCAAGGTCAGTGTATTACTCCACGTTCCAAAAATAACCGCTGATCAAATAATCATTTTTTTAAATCAGAATATCGTTCTGTAACAAAGAGTCGAGCGTTATTAATTACAATTTAAATCATATTGAATTGCAAATCTTAAAGTTTTATAATATCAATATGATATTAAGTTGTTATATACAAGGAACTACATTTGTTTACAACGTAGCCTAACACCACACACAATTCACTTTCGATATCAAACTCGATCACGAGGTGCGAAATATTTGCTTCTTTGTTATAATATGTGGTTACCGGTATTTCGTGGCGAAATAACAAAGATAACTCGGATTTAAGCTTATTATATACATTAACATTTTGAATGTGGAAAGTGGCACCAAAGAATTGTGAGGCAAAGTTGTTCGAACTAGAGAAAGACATTTGCTGGTGAAGTGACTGGGTGCGGCGAACATCAAGAACAACTTGTCCGACGGTAGACAGTGGTTGTCTAGGCTGCATGTCGGCCATATTTTCAGTGCATGAAGGTGAACAAGAGGAAGCTGTTGGATTGTTACTGGACTGAGCAAGAATGTTTGAAAACTTTTGCTGCTGTTCAACAGATATGTTGGAATAATTGGTTATGGACTGGACATTTTTGTGCCCTGTTATGGCCATGGTTTCAGTGGGTGGAATGTTTGCATTTCGAAGTGTTTGGACCAGGAATTTGCGAACTGAGTGGTTCGTTATTCTCTTGTGCTCGGCAAAGACGGCTTCTTTTGCCATGGCCTTCAGCATCTGACCTAGCTTGTTGACACCCAATTGTTTACGCATGAACACTGGGATACAGTGTCATGTGTGCGTATTGCCAGGTAGAAAGGGTGTTTACTTGAAGAAAAATCAGATGGACGCATATCCGAGTACAGCTTGTAAATTAACACAGGATTTCTTGGTCCAGACGATTGTTTTCTACGACCAAAGGGGAGCAACTCGAACTGACTTCTTCAAAGGGGAGCAACAACAACAGAACCTATTTGCAACATAGTGTTAAATTTACCTTAATACTAGAGGTTTAATGACAATTAATGACAACACACATGTTTTTTTTACTACTTTTCTTTGTTTTAAGGTCATTAAGATTGACAAACATTTGAGATAGTTTTTATTATTGATGCACTTGGCAAAAAAAGGTGACGAGGTGCGTGGGAAAAAGTAGTCCCGGTTCGGCAGTTGATGACGTCATTTCGTGCCGTTGATTATAGCCTTGCCGTTAATTATAGATGAAATTTAATAAACACGGCTTTAATCAACCGAATTCGCTGTAAAAGTGGGATAAAATAAATTGACAACGATATACACATTCATTTCTGTTCTTCTATCCCTTTGTCGAAATCCATTTTCTGTTTTTTTTTCCAACCCTTTTATCGAAATGTTTTTTAAACCACACTATTTTTTGATAGCGTTTGTATAGAATGCTTACCACTATGAACCAAAACCCGATTTACGAAATCGTAATTCTGCCGTAGCGAATTATTTTATTCCTATCGAAGTTAACAATTATGAATGACAAACACACAATCCGAAATACGTTTATGATTCGTTTGATGCTTTAAAAATATTTAAAAAATACTGTTAAAACCACCATGTCAAAATTGTTGTCCTTAAAATCCTGAGAGAAACTAGATGGTATGTTTCGTCTGAGAAATGACGTCACACTAGATACGTCATAAATTGCGTAATGAAGTAAATGAAAATGATCAATACGGAAAGCTGGTTCGGTAATATATTTTAAAGAAGAAATAAAATGATAATATATAATATGACGATAACATTCATGATGCGCCCCAATAAATGTCAAAGGTCAAATATTAGAACATGGAAATCGTCACAGCGTGCGTAGGAATACACTACTTCCAGTTGACCGGAGATAGGAAAATTTATTCGACCCTGCTTTAGTTTGTCAATGTTTGCAACAGAGGCAGGATAAAACAAGTTTCAAAGCATCCAATACATGATAGTATAAGACACAATTAATGGTTAAAAGTACCCAACAAATATTAATAGTCACCGGTTGAAAGTTCCCAACAAATATTAATAGTCACCGGTTAAAAGTACCAAACAAATATTGATAGTCACCAAAATCAGACAAAAATATATACACATAGCTTCTGCAATACAACTGTGAGTTCTCGAGCATATTTCGAATCCACAAAGTTGTACGAAACCCAGAGCACGCTTAGCTGAACAACCGCATACAAACAACGAGAATTGACGTCATCAGCATCGTCACTGACGTAGCCATTCGACCTGAAATATACATTCAATATTGCGATGTAATGCAACACAATGCAACTACAACCAATACAACCAATGCGCTTGAAGTTATGGCTGCAATCGATTTACCTCGAACAACTAATAATCTTTGGCCAACCGAAGAGATTTCTTCTGTCTTTAATGGGTGTTGCTGCAGTTTTGCTGATTTTTTTTCCATCTAATAGATTTTGTCCAAAATGTACATTTAAGATATATATACAAATACTATATGAAAAATGAAATAAAAACATAGGGTCACCGGCCTTGTCTTGATTTTATTCACCGTTATATAACATGTACTTTTTCAATTAAACTAAAAAATCTCTAATTGCGTAAAAATAATTAATAACCTATGAAAGGGCAACATGTAGATATTATATAAGCTAAGATACATCATATACCATTTAATTAAACCACACACTCACTACCAATAAAATGGAGTACACAAGTTAAATTTTAAGACATTTCTTTTTTATAATTTTTATGTCACCAAAAAAACGTCATTTTTTACTATTGTAACCACATAAATGGAATTTATTTTTTTCTGTCTAATAGAATTCTGCGAAACTGCTCAAATATGTTCATCTACGTATTGTCATCATAAAACACAAATAAAAAAGGGGGTAACCGCACTTTTAACAGAGATTTTTTGTTTAAACAATCCCTACCGTCTACGTCAAATTTCATAAAATACAGCGATTAGGCAAAACCCAAGTACCGGTAGATAGATAGATTGTTAGAAATATGCATAAACATTAGAAATTGTTTACAATCTAAACTGGGATCAAAACAGCTTACCAAAAGACATTAATAAAAAAACAATATTTAATCACAAACATAAGACCATACAGTAGCAAACTCGAACTTAATCATTAATAACTTACATATACTTGTTCCCAGATTCCGGCATGTTTTGATGTTTGTGATTAAATGCTTTAAATTGATAAATATTTACAACATGACTAAAAAGCTCCAGAAAAAAACAATAATGAAGTTAAAGAAAGAAAAAAAAAGTTTAAAAAAAAAGTTAACCACTGACAATTGTATTATGAACCAACTCGGTCATTTCTGATGATACTGATAACAAAAATATTGAGTTGTGATAATAGCATCATCGGTGTTGCTATAAATATATCATCGGTTAAATAAACTGCCGCAACACCCCTTACGGTTATATTACACTAATTCCGATTCCCATAGGGTCCCATTATAAAACTGACAACTTTCACAGCATTTTTCTTGCCTTTTCGACGTATCAATTTTTCCGAACCTGATATCATTTTAAAGATGGATCTGTCCTCTTCCAATAATTGCAATCAAAAACATACCGTCTCGCAACTTCTAAGAAAGTAAATCGCTGTCGAATGAACCAATACATGATAGTATAAGACACAATTAATGGTTAAAAGTACCCAACAAATATTAATAGTCACCGGTTAAAAGTACCCAACAAATATTAATAGTCACCGGTTAAAAGTACCAAAACAAATATTAATAGTCACCAAAATCAGACAAAAATATATACACATAGCTTCTGCAATACAAATGTGAGTTCGTAACGTATTCAACAAACTCTCACAAAGTGAACAAACAACACATGTTTAAGTATAAAGTGTCCAACAAATAATCAAGCCCACAAAGTGTCCATCAATTAGTTAAGAGATGCATTTAGTGTAAAACACGATTTTAACAAGTCATCTCGAGCATATTTCGAATCCACAAAGTTGTACGAAACCCAGAGCACGCTTAGCTGAACAACCGCATACAAACAACGAGAATTGACGTCATCAGCATCGTCACTGACGTAGCCATTCGACCTGAAATATACATTCAATATTGCGATGTAATGCAACACAATGCAACTACAACCAATACAACAATTGCGCTAGAAGTTATGGCTGCAATCGATTTACCTCGAACAACTAATAATCTTTGGCCAACCGAAGAGATTTCTTCTGTCTTTAATGGGTGTTGCTGCAGTTTTGCTGATTTTTTTCCATCTAATAGATTTTGTCCAAAATGTACATTTAAGATATATATACAAATACTTTATGAAAAATGAAATAAAAACATAGGGTCACCGGCCTTGTCTTGATTTTATTCACCGTTATATAACATGTACTTTTTCAATTAAACTAAAAAATCTCTAATTGCGTAAAAATAATTAATAACCTATGAAAGGGCAACATGTAGATATTATATAAGCTAAGATACATCATATACCATTTAATTAAACCACACACTACCAATAAAATGGAGTACACAAGTTAAATTTTAAGACATTCCTTTTTTTATAATTTTTATGTCACCAAAACTTTTTACTATTGTAACCACATAAATGGAATTTATTTTTTTTCTGTCTAATAGAATTCTGCGAAACTGCTCAAATATGTTCATCTACGTATTGTCATCATAAAACACAAATAAAAAAGGGGGTAACCACATTTTTAACAGAGATTTTTAACAGAGATTTTTTGTTTAAACAATCCCTACCGTCTACGTCAAATTTCATAAAATACAGCGATTAGGCAACACCCAAGTACCGGACTATAGATAGATTGTTAGAAATATGCATAAACATTAGAAATTGTTTACAATCTAAACTGGGATCAAAACAGCTTACCAAAAGACATTAATAAAAAACAATATTGAATCACAAACATAAGACCATACAGTAGCAAACTCGAACTTAATCATTAATAACTTACATATACTTGTTCCCAGATTTCGGCATGTTGTGATGTTTGTGATTAAATGCTTTAAATTGATAAATATTAACAACATGACTAAAGAGCTCCAGAATAAAACAATAATGAAGTTAAAGAAAGAAAAAATAAGTTTAAAAAAAAAGTTAACCACTGACAATTGTATTATGAACCAACTCGGTCATTTCTGATGATACTGATAACAAAAATATTGAGTTGTGATAATAGCATCATCGGTGTTGCTATAAATATATCCTCGGTTAAATAAACTGCCGCAACACCGCTTACGGTTATATTACACTAATTCCGATTCCCATAGGGTCCCATTATAAAACTGACAACTTTCACAGCATTTTTCTTGCCTTTTCGACGTATCAATTTTTCCGAACCTGGTATCATTTTAAAGATGGATCTGTCCTCTTCCAATAATTGCAATCAAAAACATACCGTCTCGCAACTTCTAAGAAAGTAAATCGCTGTCGAATGAACCCACCGTAGAAAAACGTGTTTCGGAATCCTAATTTCGACAAAAGCCCCACACAATAGAAAACACACCCTCAAAAGTTCATCTTTTAAGTTAGCTTCCAATCCAAGGCATCAAAGTACTCCAGACACATACAGGATATTACAAATAACCACAAAAGACATGTATCACATTGCTAAATGGCTTATATTCAAGAAGAGAAAAGGAACTCTTTAGAAATAGGCACTACTTTCGAATGGACCACGGAGGGATACACAATGATTTAGTGTAATGTAACCTTCAGCTTATTGGTGGACAAAATGATGGATTTCTCCACCATTCTGTTGGTGCGAAGATGTGTGTCCAAGAATGGTACACTTGTCAATATAATTCTGCGTTGATGTGATATTACTTTCCCCATAAAGATACAACAATAAATGGACACATCAATTATTGATCGCAACGTTTAACAAATTAATATCGCACACTGCATACATAATGGTACAATGTTTCTACTCACCCTGGGCGCCGCTCTTTCCTGTAGGAATAAATATTTTTTGTGAACACATGTACACGACTTTATCCAAAACTAATTATAATGTATTATAAAAACATTATAAAGTAAAGTAAATTGATAGTCAGCACATTGTGTATTTGTTGCAATAATTAAAAAAGTAAACATGTACATATTTGAGCTCGAAGTATACGAGACGGTTTTGTAAAACACAGTAAACTTTCGAATGCCAACCATAGGGATCCGATATTATTTTTTGTTTCAATCTTAATTCAATTCATTTGATACCAATAAGGATAATGAAAGTACGCAGTGGGATTAACACACAGCACGTTAAATAATTTCTTGCATAAAATCACCAGATTGTATTGCTATCGCTTTTTTTTCAAATTCCGACCGCATAAAACGTCCAACAACGTTAAAGGCGTTAGACAATGTCATGATTAATATTTTTTTATTTATTTGTAATTCTTTGATAATTTATTTTGATTATTTTACACAGATTGCTTCTGATGAACCATTTTTATATTCAATTATGTAACTGTACCTTATTCACAGCTGGTTCCCTGCCAACCTCCAGCACACGTGCACGTGTACTTGTTCTGCCCATTGATGCACGTGGCTCCGTTCTTACATGGATTGGAGGCACACTCGTCGATGTCTGTAAACGTGAATCGTTCTGTTTGCAAATATTTGTTAAAGCCAATCATACTTGAACTAAGTACTATGGTAAAAATGTGCCTTTGAATATGCTATCTGAATATGCATATAAACCGTCCCTGACCACCATGTTTTTCAACGAACTGAAACCATTGTCGAAATCAGCCGAGATATTAAAACTAATGTTCTGAATAAGGATTGGTATATAAATGTGACTTTTAGTTAGTTGACAAGCTTTTTCGTTTAGTTAATTTCTTATCAAAATCTTTTAATTGTTTTTCTCAGTCTACCGAGAAATGGTTGAATATAATGATGTCAGCTGATAAGTCAGATCACATTGGGCCAGTAAGAAGCAGAAGAATACCCCAGATTTGTTTGTATAATTCGTACAATTCTTCAAACTTGGCATGAGACATTGTCGCCCGTAAAACGTCTTTATCAAGCGTTTCAAATACAACTATCAATTTGGTCCATGTAGTAGTAGAAGAAGTAGTCGTAGTAGTAGTAGTAGTTGTAGTAGTAGTAGTAGTAGTAGTAGTAGTAGTAGTAGTAGTAGTAGTAGTAGTAGTAGCAGTAGTAGAATTAGGTGTTGTTGTTGTTGTTGTTGTAGAAGTAGTAGTAATAGAAGTAGTAGTAGTAGTTGTTGTTGTTGTAGTAGTATCATTAATATTATGCAAAATCGACGACGATAACGATGATTATGATTTTTATAATTATTACAATATATCGATTATAATGGTTGCACTGATGATTAGCATAATAGTGCTGGCAATGCGCTGTATTATGACATAATCTACTACCACATGTTTTGCTGTTGCAGATCAGCATAAACAAGATACCTTCCTTACCAATATGATATGGGCATTGTACTTGGAAACTGGGCTAAATGCAGGGATGACACATTCCGCCTAAATTGGACTTAAGCGAGACGTGACTTCCTTTTAACGAATAATACCACACAAGCGGAGAGGGCCGTCCCTGATTAGCCCGTGCGATATGCACAGGCTAATTTGGGACGATTCTTTACGAACATTCATTAAGTCCAGGTTTCCTAAAACGAGGTTCACATAGTTCATCCCACCTTGATCACATTCCGGACCGGTCCACCCCTGCGTACACGCGCACGTGTAACCGTTCGTCTGGTTTGAACACGTGCCACCGTTCTGACAGGGCGCCGGCGCACAATCTGAAGGGTATATTATCATCAATTTACTGATCTGGGCTTTGCCAAGATACGTTTTAACACATACTCGGCTTTATTCGCCGAAAATAATAAAAAAGTACGTTATTTTGTTTGGAAGAAAAATCGCATGAAAGGCATTCTACTGGTAGACCGGTACAAATGATAGATTATAATGTTGCTTTTTTTCCTTTGAATAATTGCGTAGGTTTTCTTTTTCAAGCAGTAGTTCCAACAGCGACAGCGACATCCTGATCATAATCATCCTCACCTCATTATCATCAGCCGAAGAACATTACCATTATCATCAACATCATCAACGACAAAAACATCACCATAATACCATCATCGCCATTATCTCCGTATACTTCATCATCAATATTTGCATCGTCAAAATTATCTTATTCATCATGATATATAATGTTAAAAATATTATCAACATATAAAATCGATGTATACCTCAAAATTATGTGTTTATTAATCCCATGTGTGAAGGCTTTAATTTAGTAACCATACATTAGTATTGCTGATGTTTCCATATCCAAACGAATGGGTATTGGGATACTAGTAATATTGTTATTCTGGTGATGAGAAAACAATGCTGCTGATTATGTTGATGTTAATAATGAAGGTGATGATGAGAACGCTGAAGATATGATATGACGAAGGTGAAGTTGGTGATGATAATTATAACGATGATGGGGATTTTGATGATGACAACGACGATGATAATAATGACTATGATAACTGTCTAAATGATAATGTACAAGACAAATCCTAAGCGCGTTTTGATTCACTATGTTTATATACTTCTTACACGAATCGTGGGCTTGACCAAAATAAGGCAGCATTTTGATTTTGAAAACCGAAGTCAGGTTTACACCAAAGAGCGTTATAACTGTGTTCTTGGCTTTACGCAATAACGAACAGCTGCAATGCTGTCAAAGTATTATTTTCATTAATACGAATGCTGAAAATAGTACTAAACTTACAGTTCAGAAAACCCAGCGCCGACACTTCGCATAGTTGGAGCGGGTACTGGGAAGCGTTCATTTTCACCTTTAAGTATCGGACAGCGTTGAAGCCAGACACCTGGATTTCAGCGTCGCCGACAAGAATGCCTTCGTGGAACCCTGCCAGAGAATACTGGCCAGGGGACGGGCCTAGCCATACCTGCACGTTCCTCAGAGGGCTATCTGAAAGAGGAAATGGTGATCATATTACACATGGGTCTCGCTATGAGAAAATAGTGCATAATGCATGTGCGTAAAGTGTCGTCCCAGACCAGCCTGTGCAGTGCGCACGAGTTAATCATGAACGACACTTTCCGCCAGGAATAGATTTTTGTTTAAAAGAGACATTCTTACAATGCAGAATATGAAATGGTAAAGTGTCGGTCCTGATTACCCTGTGTGTACTGCACATGCTAATCTGGGACGACACTTTACGCACATGCATTAAGCCCTGTTTTCCCAAAACGGGGCTCCAATAACACATAGTTGAGATTGCGAGTTTTAATATGCGTTGCATCATCATGCGAAATCACAGCTATCTCTTGTTTCTTCTCCTGCGGTGGTATAGAAGTCGAGTTTGTTATGGATTACTTGCATTATTAAGTACTTGATCTGAAGAATAGACTTGAAAGACTATGATACAATTTCGCTTTGACTGTGCACGATTTCATATTCTAGAAACGCAAATGTTGAAGAACGTATACGTATGACGAAGTTCCAAAATTCATACTCTACATTCTCAAGTTTGATAACAAATCAACAAGTTTTTGTAAAAGTTGTGCATGTCGGCTGTGTATTGCTTTTTGTGTTTTTTATGTTGTTGCTTGCCGGGGTAATAGCTATCCGATGTGTCAGAGGCGAATTTTGAATTCTTGAATGAACCGATTGGCATAGTTTCCGTGCAGAACATAAACAAACTTTTCACTCGCACGATGCTCTTTATCTGAAAGTACATAGCAATTATATATGTCTTTAAAATACAGCAATATAAAGCGTGTACTAAAGCATATACATTTCAGCTATTTTTTAACATTCAACAATTTGACAATTCTCGAACTCACCCAGGTAGCCGTGCAGCCGTACAGCGTCTATCTCCACCCATTCAGCCAAGGTGGAGTCGATATCCAGCCGAATGTGGTTAGAGAAACAATTACTTGTAGACTGAAAATAGAACCACGTTCAATATGTTTACCGGTCGAGAAGGAATTTTCTGTTAATTTACTTCAAAACGTTTTTAGAAAGCACTGCAACAATAATTTTGAACTTCTTTCACGTCAGAGCTGTGTGTTCTTACTACATCCGCCTCGTCCACAAAGGACGCGGCGATGACCTGCGAAATCGTGTTGCGACCCGACAAATATGTAGAACGGTAATGCTGGAAGGTTTCGAACGCGTTCACAGCGTGCGGAACGCACTGACATAATCGATGACCTAGAAAGAGTGTAGTGAGATAGATATTCTTGCGCATGGCGCAGACTTACAGCTTGAATGGCCACTGACTTCATCGTTTTTACTGTATACTCGCCTTATTTGCATATGTCACAATACACTAAATATTTGCCCCATATAATTCAATGTAAAAGCGACACATTAAAGCGAAAAAAGCAACAATTTACACATACAGACCCCAATAACCATATCATTACGTTAAAGGGCAATCTAAGCTGACTCGATTAAAGAAAAAGCAAAATATTTGTCATGTACACAAATAACACAATCGAAGACGGAACATTTCAAAAATCAAAATAAACTGTTTTTTTTGCACCATCTTTTTTCGGCCGATTTGTAGTGGATAGTAACTCTTTAAGTGCAATGTCGTACTATAGTCTCTAACTTTATCATATTTCAGGGATTAAGTAGTGCAGACCCATCAATATCTCTTAAAGATAAAACCTGAACAACAGTCTAAGTGTAAAACATGCCTTCAAGTAAAATATGATGATTTGTTTAGAGAGTACAGCCTTCATGATTCGATTATTTAGTACAATGAAACCAACAGCGTCCGTTACACGAGAATCTCCTCCACTTAGCGTCCTCACAAGGACGTCACGTCCTATTGAGGCCTATTCATGACAATTCCACGCGTTAGTTGTGATATATGTTAATGCGTTCCTTCCGATACTTCAATTATAAGTAATGAAGTCTCCAAATTTTCTTCATTACTTTTACGAAATATAACGGAACAATGAAACTCATGTTCCACTACCACGAGAGAAGTTAGTGAGTGCTAGTATATTATTTAATGCAAATTATCAATTACCCGTATGTAAGACACATGAAAATAAAAACAGTACGACAGAGCACATTAGCATGGTTATGTCTAGGGTCACGGGCCCTCGAATTGTCAATGCAAATAATTGTGGGTTTTAACCGGTTAAGAAGTTTAAACTTATAAAACCTAAATTATCTGTTCGTTGTTTTACCGTAAACGATGGACTAAATATCCTCGCAGACCTAATAACGGATACTTGGGACGTCGACCATAGCGTTATCCAAGTGCCTGAGACATCGAGGCACTTAATGGCCTTGACACCGCCAGCATTGAAAGTCTCGTAGACGTCGACTTTTGTAACGTGGACGGGAGTGGCGAACTGGAACTGAACACCAAAACTACACGATGAGACGTGTATTACGAGTATCAAAGCACTGAATTATACATTTCTTTAAAAATTAAAGATAGACACACTAATATTTTCAAATAGCCAGTTTTGTGTTAATGGACAAGTACAATGCAGACGAAGCGTTGCTTTTATGCGACGATTTATTAAAATAATTCACATTTCCAAGCTATTACCATATTATTCTATGACGTTAACACTTTGGTTTGAAAAGTGATTTATGAATCGTAACGATAGGGGAAAAATGCAATTGATCAATAACAGTAAAAGTTCCCAACCTCTAAGAACTGGTATGCGTCGATGTCTTTGTTGCACCAGGCTTTACTGCTATCCTTGTGTATAGGGTACACATTTGGATCACCAAGGATTTCCTGCGCACCTGAACACGAATTACACTACATGAGCCGCGTTCTTAGAAAATTAGGCTTTATGCATATGGTTGAATGTTTCGTCCAAGATAAGCCTGCGTATTCCTCACTGACTAATCAGAGACGACACTTTCCGCAAAGACCTCATTTCGTTTAGAAGAGTCTTCATTTAATCGCAAATTGCATAAAAGCGGACAGTGTCGTCCCCGATTACCCATTGCGGTCATCAAAGGCTAATCTGAGAAGACCATTGATGCACATGTAGTAAGCCCTGTATTCCCAGAGCGATGCTCATATAACAAAAATGATTTGGGGAGGGGTGATTATGAAAACAGAAGAAGAGGTCCGCTCTACCCAGGATGATCAGCAATCTATTGTAAATGTACCCTTAACGTACTGTACATTAGTTTGTTTGGTTTTTAGTAAATGTTACAACGCAAAGTCGGACTTGACACCTCCACATTTTGCAGCGAAAATTGTTTTTAAATATAGTTTCAGCATAAATGGCTTCAACAAATCTTCAGAACAAAACATGATACTGCAAATAGCATGCACTTAAATATTAATAATTGCGTAAACTGGTATATTCGACACGGGTAATATGATTTTGAAATAATATATTAAAGGACATATTGTTATTGTATTTGTTTATAATATGTTCAGATGTTGTACATAATTGGTTCCAGTGATCGTTCCATTTCAATTTCCTGTCGCCATAGAGGTCATGCAAATAACTTCTTCGGCTTGCACACAATTGCTCGAGTTAATGAATATTCAAACTGCCGGTACTTACGAAGTTTCCCCAAACTGTGACGAATACGCTATCACCCTAGAGACCCACTGCCCTTCCTCTGTAATAAAAGTTAAGCTGCTACATAGAACGATGCAGCAAAGCAGTGGTGTTAAATATAAAATTTCTAAAGAAAAACACATATGACGGCGTTCTTTGCATTTGTCTGGTAGATTTTAGTTAAGAATGTTTTATTCTGTCGTTTTAAGTCTTTTAAGCGAATATGCAATTAAAATTAATCACGCTGTTTTCAGTCATACTGGAAATCATCAACTGTTGTCGGGCACAATAAATCTTAGACACCTTTCGATAATTTTACTCATAGAATGCCGCATCCCATATCACGTTCATTTTAGGTCTAATCGTTTTAACCATTGAACAGTTGATACCCGGGCGCAGTGATTAAATCAAGTATGGATTCATCCGCGAATGAGATCTACAAAGCGGAAATTTTTAAGACGTCTCTAATGTAATGAAGCTGTTGAAATAAAATACCAAACATGCACACTATGAAGCGTTTTACTTTTGAAAACGCAAATTCTAAATTCTTCAGCATTGCGTACCCATTCCACGCACGATAACGCTCTCTATTTGGAATACTCCATCAAGATCCACCTCCCATGATGCATCTGATGACGTTGTTTTCGTGCACGTGGTGTTGTCGCCATCGTTACCGAGTGCCGCCCCCAGACCGTTAGCAGTGTCCGTCTGATTTGACGGCTTCCCGATGGCTACGTTGGTAGCTATGGAAGACAATAGGGTTATTTTATTTATTATGTGTATTGATACTCCATCCTCTCATCAGTGAAAAAATATTGACAATATTAGTTTAACTGATCTTGATCGTCAATATTTATGTCGGATTCAAAAACATATGTACGATTTTATTTTCTTACATAATTCTTCGAACTTTCATGGACACCGACAAAGACTTACCGGTCGTCAAGCGGGCAACCGTTAACAGAATCAGAAGCGCGCACACACCTTCCGTCTGAAAAACATGATTTTCACATACGCGTTACAAGAAATGTGAATTTCCTTACGGAGTTCATTTGTAAGATGTCCATTCTAAAAATATCAACTTTAATCCGTTACATGTACGGATATTTAAAGGAATACTTTTCGTATCTTTTGGCGAGTGTAGCCCATAAAAGATATATTTTAAAATGTACAGAGATTCATCCAGTTCATGTAAACATGAGTATAACAAATATCATTAATTGATAAATTTATGTAATTAGGTAAAAACGCATGTGAAAATCTTGATTTCGGAATCTATTTTTAAATGTCAATATAACACGAGTTATTCCATTTCATATGATTTTATTAAACTTTCTATCTGCTGTAAAAAAAATAATTACCATTTTATCTGAAGGTAAAAAACGCTCCAATACCAACACAATTCAGTTGATCAGTGTGCAATTATTGACTGGCAAACAAACACTTCCAATGTGCTTGCTTTTGAACTTTAAAAAGTTCGAATTCCTATTTTTAAAATCGATGTATCATTTAAATTGTTGAATAAGCATGTATTATACTCTGCGTATAATCCGACGTTGTTTGTATACTGGTTACATGTTTTATTGTTGTTTCTTTTACGCGTACAACAAAAGCGAATACCTTCGGTAATTCAAAGTTTGTACTGAAATAAGGCTTAAGGGTAATTCGGCGGATATTTACGATGAGCGGCTAAGAACAACTTTTAGTTTTATTTCAGATTCGACACGCAATCATCGGATACAATCTTACTGAATAATTGAGCCGCGTTCTTAGAAAACTGGGCTTAATGCAGGTGCGTCAAGTGTCGTCCCAGATTAGCCTGTGCAGTCCGCACAGGCTAATCAGGGACGACCCTTTCCGCCTATACTTGATTTTCGGTAAGAATGGACTTCCTTGAAAGTAAAAATACCATAAAATCGGAAAGTGTCGTCCCTGATAAGCGTGTGCGGACTGCACAGGCTAATCTGGGACGAAAATTTACGCACATGCATCATGCCCAGTTTTCTCAGAATACGACTCAATTGCATTGCATTTGTTCGCTCTTTGAATCAGAGACGTAGATCTACGTCTCTGTTTGAACGTATTAAATATTAATTAGTCACAGGACATGAACGCCCCATGGGGTAATAGATAAACCTCGGATAAGATATAGCATGAAGAACTTATCGAATAATCAAGCAAAATAACAGAGTCATGTGTGCTGATAAATATGCGTCAAGAGAAATTGTCAGGTTACTTTCCAGTCAAACTTTCATTTTTGCCGTCCGATCGGTTCCGAGAATGCTTTTGAGGACGGCTTAACTGGCGACTATTATTTTTGATTGATGTCGATCAATTCAGTAAGTGTTTACCGCAGATTGTTTAACAAATAATTGTAGTTTAAACAGTATTAAGTAATACCAAACAGTAATTAATACCGTATATTAAAGACAATGGTGGGAATCATCCTCTCACCTTTCAACTGTAAGCAATAGTTACGTATGAAAAGTTAAAAGCAAATGGCGAGCAATTTAATCCTTATGGGGAGTAAGTTGTGAAAACAACAAACTTTCAAGGTGCTTTTTCACATATTTTAGCATATATTGAAGTTTGTCATTAAATGCTTTGTATTGATAAATGTAAACGTTGGATATAAAAAGCTCCAGTAAAAACAAGAATACAATTCAAGAAAGAAAAAAAGTAAGCCTCAACTTGGCTCGAACAACAGACCCATGGAGTAAAAGTCTATCGCTTTAGACCACTCGGCCATCAGCGGTCTTAAAATGAGTGATGCATTTTATACTAAGTATAAGCAATTTTCGTAGTATTACAAAATATAACGACAACAACACAACTCTCCAAATTATTCAGTCGTTTCGCGTTGCAGCGCTTTAAAATTTTCCAGTTGTTAAATCGTCTAAAGATGCATATAATGGATATTGAGAGCATGATACATATTCAGTTTTACTGTTTCCTCACAAATTTCATAACTTGCGAATCTGAAACTTTTTGTTTTAATTTTGTCAATTTGCCGAAACGTGAAAAGGCCCCTTTAAAGAATCTACTTGGTAGCAATTTAATTTCAGTACATGATCATTTCAAGTTTAATAATAATAATAATAATAACTTTATTTCACGAAGATATCACATTAAGAAAATAACATTTCTTTTTTACAATGTGGTCTTCAAAAACACAGTATATGTAAATATAACTCAACAATGTCTAGCATAATGCAGTCAGCCTTAAAATAATAACAAAAGCAACATGACTATAATAATAAAAATAAATAAATAATAATAATGATAATAATTAATAGTAATAATAACAATAATAGTAAATAATAATTATTTCATTCTTTCATATCAACAGACAGTCACAAAGCATACAGAAGGAAAAAGTTTCTATATCCATGTGTTAATAATTGCTGAACGTATCGTGTACTGCAATGTTTAAGTCGTAAATTAACGTATATTGTCTAAAGTTTGAATGGGACTTTCTCATCGTGTGCATTCATTCTGATTTAAATTTTCCATCATAAAATACTGCAAGTACTGAATTGCACGTCTCCATTAATTTACTACGGAATACCGTTCAGGCCATCGTGGTTACACATTAAAATCCAAAAGGCGACAATGCGATAGTGCGATAATACGATGGCGACAATGCGAAAGTACGATGGCGACAATGCAATAGTACGATGGCGACAGTGCGACACAACGATGGCGGTAGTGCGATAGTACGATGGCGACAATGCGACACTGCGATAGTGCGATAAAACGATGACGACAGTGCGACAATACGATGGCGACAGTGCGATAGTACGATGGCGACAATGCGACAAAGCGATAGTGCGATAATGCGATGACAACAGTGCGACAATACGATGGCGACAGTGCGATAATACGATGGCGACAATGCATTATAACGATGGTGACCATGCGATAATACGATGACGACAGTACGACAACGCGATAGTAAGATGGCGCCAATGCGATAGTCCATTGGCGACAATGCGATGATACGATGGCGACAGTACGATATGACTATCGCATTGTCGCCATCGTACTATCGTGTTGTCGCATGGTCGCCATCGTACTATCGCATTCTTGCCATCGTACTATCGCGTTGTCGTACTGTCGTCATCGTATTATCGCATGGTCGCCATCGTTATAATGCATTGTCGCCATCGTACTATCGCATTGTCGCCATCGTACTATCGCACTATCGCATTGTCGCCCTGTAGAATTTAATGTGTAACTACGAAGGTACTAACGGTATTCCGTAAATTACAGCACCTGATCTGTGGTAACACGCACGCTTTTCATGCGTGGAACTTGACAGACAGCAAGAATTACGCTCTCTCATAAATGCATACGAAGGGACGATAATCAGCAATAAACGCCCCATTCTCAGGTTACTTTCTAGTCGCCAAACTGCAATTTTAGCCGTCCAATCGGTTCCGAGAATGCTTATGTGGGCGGGGTAAACTGGAAAATGAGACCTTAATGTGCACTTGTAGACAATTTAAAGACATTTCATGTTTGTTTGCACATAAAAGGAAAAGATTACTCAACCAAGGGAGTACTGACAATTAAAAAATACTTTCTTCCCGCTTCTCGCGCGCTGAGCCGCTTTATGGCCTCTCTAGAGGCCACAAGCCTTCGACCCGGACCGCTGAACGGTTTCCCCCGCACCTTGAGCGTTATGAGTACCGCCGTCCTGGGACACATTTATTATCTTCACACCCACAAAATCCTGGCCTGTATCTCTGCCCAAGGTCCGCCCGTCCGTCCTTTACGCTGCCACCACCGTTTCTTTCGTCTCTCTTCCGGCGATGTAGTGAAACCACTGACCACCTACGGACAATTACCATTCCGCTTTGCGATCATTCCAAATTCTGGGTGTCAGCGAAGTTAGCGGGACAGGACATCTGGGTCGAGGGATTAACAGGGCCGCCCGCAGAAATTCCCCTATCCGATCCTCCTGAGACGATGTAGTGAAACCACTATCAACCTACAAACAACTGCCATTCCGCTTGGCGTTTCTTCAGAGTCTTCAAGAAAAAAAATCTTCTGTGTGTAACTCTCGCCAGGGACGCGTCGTTCACGCTCCAACTGCTGACCAAGCTCTTTTAAACTAGGGAATACTTTAAAATTTATAGAGTAACATTGTTGTTGTTTTTTGACAAACGCAATTTTCTTTTACATTTTCAACTTTAATCGCAAGGTAACAGATTCAATCACCTTTGGCGATTTTTGTCGATCTGAAACTCTAAATAATAATATCCTGACTTTGAAATACAGATAGAAAAATACGCTTTAAATATTTTAATTAAACAAAAAGGTCTAAATTGTTTTGTTGTTTTTGTCACTTGTTAGTCGCATATTCACCGCATGAAATGTGTGTTATTAATTGCACGTGTATTCAAACCACACGTAACTGTTCTTAAATAAAAAATATACCGCGGATGATCACATCATTTTTGTCATTACATTGCTTATTACGAGTTCATTCTTTCACCAACGAAATACTGATATTCTTATATTTGATAAAAATGCAGATTTTTCTTTCGGCACATTCAAATCATACTTTTAGAGCCGCTTGATGCGAAAATGGGTCTTATGGCGCGTTTGCTAGCGTAGCTTAACCCTTTGCATGCTTGAAAATTTGTCGTCTGCTAAAATGTCGTCTGCTGAATTTCTAAAATTAGCATTTTCTTCATTTTTTTTCTAAGACCACTATCAGAATAGCAAACAGTTTGGATCCTGATGAGACGCCACGTTCTGTGGCGTCTCATCTGGATCCATACTGTTTGCAAAGGCCTTCAAAATCCGGTTCCAGCACTTAAAGGGTTAAGCCCTGTCTGCGCAGTCGCGCAGTCTGGCCAGGAGCTGCTCTGTCCGCTAAAAATCACACAAGGCTTCGTGGTCTCCTTAGGTATCTCCTGACCTACTGCGAGATTCGCAGGCTGGATCATAGCTACGCTAGTCGCATATGACATATTGGCGCATGGCACAGGTGTATAAGTAATATCTTTATTTCTTATGAATTGAACATCTTAGCACAATACTTTTATATTGGAAATTGAAGTTAAACTGTGTGTTTTTTTTTATTAAACTAGCCAATATCGTTAGCATATTCAGTCTTTCAAGAACGATTTACATACCGACTGAACGAGTACAGCAGACATTTGTGGTTAGATAATGAAACGATTTCCGTCTTATCATGACACTTTATCACTTCGGTTGTTTTTGTTGTTTTGGGCTTTTTGTCCGTCGTCCGTCGTGCGTTCTTCGGCGCAAATGTTTGCCTTGTTAACACTCTAGAGGCCACACTTAGTGTCCGCCGATCATCATGTAATTTGGTCAGAAGATTCGTCTCAATGATATGTTGGACGAGTTTTAAAATGGACACGGTTTGTAAAAAAAACCTGTCTGATCGGGAAAGGGGCATTTTTCCTAAAAATAGCTACATTGTATATATGGTTATAGTAAAACCTTGTTAACACTCTAGATGCCACATTTATTGTCCGATCTTCATGAAACTTGGTCAGAAGAATCGTTTCAATAATATCTTGGAAGAGTTCGAAAATAATTCCGGTTGGTTGAAAAACCATGGCCGCCGTTTTGCGGGGAATTGTGTATTATATGGCTTTAGTTAAACCTTGTTAACACTCTAGAGGCCACATTTATTGTCCGATCATCATTAAACTTGATCAAAAAATTGTCCCAATGATATCTTGGACATGTTCGAAAATGATAAATAAAAAGAAGAAACATAATCGTTTTATTCCTCCGTTTGTTACAAGTAGAAATCTATTGCTTTCTGACTAGTTTATGTTTTTAAGTACAACAATTATTAATGGTAGCGTGTAACCGAACCATGCGAATTCCACAACGTTCTATTTTTACAGAATCAAAGAAGTCTTCTGTCAAATGTCGATTTCGAATTATCGTTAATCCGAAGGTGTTGTTTTAACGGTCCCGACGACTTCGAAATAACGGTGTTGAAGTGTTATTTATATTTGGTATTCCATTAAATAGTAGGAGTCTATAATGACATGACTGTTTTCACAACCCAACTTAGTTGGAGCGTATACATTTACATGGTACCATGTACTTAAAATAAAACCAACAATAATATTAAAACATATGTTTATAGAAGTGAAAGGGCTGTTTTGAAGGCTGGTCTAATATAAAGATATGTATTAAGGGTCTGTCCATAATCATACATTTTATACATACAAGGGCACACAGCCAGTTAAAACAAAACAAGTATTGTACACATATTGAGTTCAAGTAAACATTATGTCCCTATCTAACTAATTACGTGAAACGGCAACTTCCAAGCCTCATATTCTTTGCCGATGAAATGTTTATCGTATCTGGATTGTCCCTGCCATGATTTGAACACGAAAAACGCCTATGTTCAATGACTGAAATGATGTATTATGAGAGTCGCGTTCTGGGCAGACTGGACTTAATTCATTGTCGTAAATAACGTCCCGGATTTGCATGTGCAGTCCGCACACTTTCCGTTTTTATGGATTTTTTCATATCAAAGAGGTATCTTCTAAGCGAAAATCCAATCTATTCGGAAAGCGTCTTCCCTTATAAACTTGAGTTGACTGCACTATCTCATCAGGGACGACACTTTACTTATATGCACCATGGCCCGTTTTCACAGAACAGGGGTCATATGTGTGCATGGGCTGTATTGGAAAGCGGTCAAAATGTGATAAAATGTGCCATCGCTTTTATAACCGTTTCGTGACCGTTTCCAAAACAATACATTTGTCAAATGTATTATTGCTAAAACCTGTTCTCAATTTGAGAACAGGTTTTAGCAGCATCTTAATTTTACATACAAAGTGTTGGACATATTAAGTCCTAATCCCTTTTTTGTCCGACTACGGTTTTGTGTAGACATTTTGAAAGCTGTTGGATACCTACATGTACCGTGTCAATAGCATTGAATCAACAGCTTCTATATCATACACAAGTAGTTTAAAAAAAACATACACATTCTCGAATCAATGCATATATGCTATGGACTACTACGTCACTCAGGCTCTTGGGACGTAGTGGACTACCACGTCACTTAGAGTCTTGCGACGCAGTGCTCTTTATACACACTGTATGACAACTATGTCTTGAGTTCCTTTACTGGGACGTAATGGATTGATCATCAACCCATTCTTAGACACACAATAAAGGAGACTTCAGAAAACATTACTTGTATATATAAGGTCGATATACATCGATATACTCGGTAGATTACGTCTAATTATTTGGGCTACAGAAAACACATGCTTCCAATTATGCTCTTTCTATTTTGCATATGGCATACAAATAGCGGGCTAAATCAAGAACGGAAAAGCTGTCGTGAAAAATGAGCTTTGTTCTGGAAAACTGGGCTAAATGCATGTGCCTCAAGTGTCATCCAAGATAAGCCTGTGCAGACTAATTAAGAATGACACATTCCGTTTTTATACATTCGTTCGTTTAAAGGACATCAGTTGTAAACGAAAATCCAGTCTAGGCAGACAGTGTCGCCCCTGATAAGCCTGTGCGGACTTCATAGGCTTATTTCGGACGACCCTTTACGCACTTAAGCCCAGTTTTCCCACACACGAGGCTCATATGAATTGTCCCCGCTGATATAAAACCGAAAATAAACAAAACCCTCTATATACTATGTCTATCTCTGAAATCGCCATGAATTACATACACGAGTAATATTTGTTTTTTATTTACGTCACTCAAAGCTTTGCGTGAGATCAAAACGACCTGCCTTAAAGTTGTACGGAACCCATGGGTGTTTAAAGCGAGAAACACAATGTGACATATGAAACACCATTCTTTTAGTTTACGTTCATGTGATGTTAAGTGGAGATCATGTAAAAGGCATCGTTGTCCACATCGTTCATTCAACTTTCAAGTATAAAATACGTAGATTGGGGTTTCGTACATGTACTCATGTAAAACAATAAGTACCTAATCTTGGGGGCAATTACCTTGGGTCCTATTGCAAATGATAGAATAAGCAACCTGCTTCTCTGTTTTATTTTTAAATATGACAATACAATAGAAAAAGTATTCTAAATCGTGTGCCATCCCCAAAACCAAAAACGGCTATGCAAGACGTAAAACCGATATTCAGAAAGATTGCTATTAAAGTTGATGTTATCAACATGCTCGTTTTGCTAGTAAACAATTACATTATTTATTTAAAAAAGCGAAGAAAATATCAGACCCGCCATACTAACCAACAAAGAGGCACCAGGGTGAAAGTATTTCTTGTGTCGATTGAGAAATCGCAAAAAATGTCGTACCATAACTTCTACATGTACGTTAAGTTATTGGCGTAACTATTATCACACCGCCTACACAAACTGAACAATTGTTATACAGGATTTAATAGGGATTTGGTTTTCTCTTTTAAATTATGTAACATTCCTTTGTATGACTTGGGGGCAGTAAATAAGAGATTACATTTCATATTGAATGTCATGGGATTTTCGCAAAGGAGTGAAAGTAAATAAATCTTTTCCACACAATTAATTTATTTGCATTAAGAGCATTACAAGACGTGGGTTAAGCTGTCATAAAGATCTGAGGTCAAATACAGGGCCGACATTATATTGTAATTTATTTTCATATTGATTCTTTAACTAAAGAATTAATTGCAAGAACGAGCCATAACACATATGTTATTATTAGTGGAACAACTCGCAAAGTGATATTGTAAACCTTTCTATTACCTATAACTTTTGCCTGAAACACATGCAAGGGTATGACAGAAACATTTCAACAGATTATTGCCTGTCAACCGTTAATACCGTTCCGATAGTGAATGAACTGGAAATAAGACAACTAACATTCTTCGGCAAAATCTGCAGATTAAGTCCTAAATAAAGATATCGAAATATATCTTCAACAATAGACTTATACGTCACATTGAACTAGAAGGCCAATGCCTCGGATATAACCTATCGTCGGATACCCACGTTCGACCCATTCCGCTACTCTCCATTTATCGTGGGTATCCGACGATGGGTATAACCCTGATGCATACAGGATACTACAAAAGTACGACTTAATGAACGCGAGAACGTCCGCGGCCCTCTCGTCTGCGCCAAGATTAGGCGACATGATCGTAAATATGTCGTCATAATATATATATATATATATATATATATATATATATAGGAAAATTACATCAATAAATAAATAGACAAAGAATAATGCGAATAAACCCATATATCTCAATGACTACCACTAAACAAGGCAAAGATTTCGGGGGTTGTCTATGACGAACGTCCGCGGCCCTCTCGTCCGCGCCAAGATTAGGCGACATGATCGTAAATATGTTATATTATAAATAGGAAAATTACGTTAATAAATAAATAGATAAAGAATAATGCGAATAAACCCATATATCTATATAAGTATAAAAGAACCAATGACTACTACTAAACAATGCAAAGATGAGGGGTTGTCTATGACGAATGTCCGCGGCCCTTTCGTCTGCGCCAAGAATAGGCTACATTATCGTAAAAATGCTATATTATAACTAGGAAAATTACATCAATAAATAAATAGATATAGTATGATGCTAACAAACTCATATATCTGTAACAACAAACAATACTAAAACGACGGAAGGGTACGTTCCCCCTAATATATATGTCACTCGGCCTTTTTCGACCACTATTGATACGCTCTAATCCTTCTTTTAAAACCAAATATCGCTCTAGATAACAAAACCCAGGGTTCCGCGAGACCCTCTTTTTCCTCCTCTTTAAGCTACCGACTACGAAGGCAGGGGAAAGCACACAGTTAACGTACTTCCACGCAGTATCGGAAGGTACAATAAGTGCGCACGTGGGCAAATCGCATTTACTCACAGTGAAACCCCTATAGGTGTAAATAATGTTGAAATTGAATATGATAAGTAAATAATTCTTCCCATATGTACACTATTAAAACATGTTGGGTGGAGCGTGACGACATGGCTAGTAGGGCGCGCCTGGCGGTATACCATCTCGTCCGTGCACTCTGGCTCTGTTGACATGACCCAGCCAACATGACAAAATATTTTAAAAAATGGTGACGGTATTAGTTGTTGTTGTTTGCCTTACTGTAGTGTAGATGATGCTCTACCGTAGTGTAGTGCGAATTGTGCATGGTGCCCGCTATATGTCAGGAGTGTTAAATGAATAAGTTAGGTAATTCTAATTTACCCATAAATGCAAACCAAATCAAACGCAAACATAAAACCAACGGTGGCGGTTTTTCCCTTGTCTATCGCATGCTCTCTCGTACTTTTCATATTAATTGGTTTATAGTGCGTGATATTTGATATATATGGGCGACGAGTAAACAGTCTAATTAAGAAAGGAAGCTGTATACCTACTCTGCAATTGGCTAGATTCTCACTCACTGCCCATATATATGGTTATTAGTGTGTGTGTGTGTAACTTGATCTAACAAATACCATCTCGTCCGTGCACTCTGGCTCTGTTGACATGACCCACCCCACATGAAAAAAAGAATGGTGACGGTATTGTTGTTGTTGTTTTCCCTACTGTAGTGTAGATGATGCTTCCCGTAGTGTAGCGTATTTTTTCTCTTGTCTATCGCATGCTCTCTCGTACCTGTCATATTATTTGGTTTATAGTGCGTGATATTTGATATATATGGGCGACGAGTAAACAGTCTAATTTAGGTAGGAAGCTGTAAACCTACTCTGCAATTTGCTATATTCTCACTCACTGCTCATATATATGGTTATTAGTGTGTGTGTAAAATGATTTAACTATATGTAATACTGTTAGGGCAACCTAATTGACTAACATGTCTTCCGCGAGGGACGTTAAACGGGGGTGCAGTGAATCGGTGCCCTACACCGGGCACTTAAAAGACAAGACATATTTATTCAGACTTGCACAGCGTACATCGTCTAAACACTAGATATTATACAATCAAATATGTCACAGAGATAAACATAGTAATACTATAAACATAAGCAGCATCGTATACGGTTATGAAAATACAAGGTAAAATACTTTTTTTAAATATGGAGGATAACTTGTTGAAGTTAAGTAACAACATTAGAAATATTATTTCTTAAAATCAGAGCATCTTTTACAAATTTTGCTAATTTAATTAGTTCAAATTTATTGGTTGTATTCAACAATTGGTGGAATTTATAAACAGAAGGCCTAACATAATAACATTTCTTTAGGTAGTTTCTTCTAATATCAATGTATAAAGTACATTTACATACAAAATGAAACTCATCTTCGACATCTAATTCGTTACAACAAAGGCAATAACGTTCGTTTCGTGGTATATTTTGACCAGCATATCTTCCAGTTTGAATTCTAAGTGGCAGACTCGAAGTTCGCAGCTTTGTGACGTAGTGTCTTAGTGATTTAGATAATAAATCTAAATAATTTTCGTAAACAAACATACACTTAAACACACGGTACATATCTAGAGCTTTATTCAACAGATCGAAACAACTCTTGTTTATAGGTATCAATAACAACATTTTTAAAATGTGGTATAAATATTTTAACATCGACAGAGCTTGGATTATTAAACACGTATGACAAACCGTAGTTGTTTAACAATTTTTTAATATTAGATACCCAATAAGAACGACCATTTTGGCAATCATTTAGAGCTTGTATATAAATTGATTTTAAAATTATGCTATCGGTTTGAATAAGTTTAAACCAGTATTTAACCATCTTAACATATCTATGAATAAATAGTGGGTATCTTCCTAACTCGCCGTACACTACAGCATTACATACATTTTGCTTAACGTTTAACACTCGTTTGCAGAACTTTAAGTGCACCCTTTCTAATTCAATTGACTTTGTTTTACCCCATATCTCACAAGCGTTATTCAGTATGGATCCGACAAAAGCATCGAATAACTGACATTGTGTGTTGGGTTTTAAGTCAAGCTCTTTACATTTGTTAAATAATATATTCATAGCTTTAAGTGCTTTTCCACATAAATGTTCTTGATTTAGCTGAAAATTTCCAGTATAATTAAAAACAGTTCCCAAATGATTAAAATCATTTACTACTTCTATTTTCTGACCTTCAAAGGTCCATGTTTCAGATGGAAATAAATTACCCTGTTTGCGAAAAACCATTATTTTAGTTTTATCAGTGTTAACCTTTAATCCCCAGCATTTACAGTAATTTGATAAAAGATCCAAGTGTTTCTGCACTTCCCCGGGCGATTTACCGACTATGGCCATATCATCTGCGAAAAGCAACAACATCAATACAATGTCATCAATACTTAGACCGTAAGAGGGGTCATTCTGTAAAAACAATTTTAAGTCCTCAACAAATAGAGAAAACAACAAAGGGGACATAACTTCACCTTGCCGTAAACCTACAGCATAGTGAAAATATTCAGAGTATGAAGCACAATGCTTAACACATGACTTAACATTTTCATACATATTTTTTATTATTCTAAGTAATTTACCTTCTATGTCGGCTTTGTATAGTTTAAACTTCAATGCATTACGATAAACAGTATCAAAGCATTTCATAATATCAACGTATATAACATTAAGTCTTTTATTTTCAGTAACATATTTTTGAACCAATGACATTAGAATGTATATAGCGTCAATTGTTGAGCGCCCTTTTCTGAATCCGAATTGGGCGTCTGAAATTATATTAAAGTTACTACATAAATTGTCTAATCTATTGTTAACAACTGAAGTAAATAACTTAGATAAACAACTAAGAAGAGTAATCCCCCTATAATTATTCACATCAGATTTATCGCCGTTCTTATGTAAAGGGATTATAATACCTTCCGTCCATTTCATTGGAAAATGACCAGAATTTTACACAACATTAAACGAATCACGCATATGCAACGCTAAAATGTCAATACATTCAATTAAATATTCGTTTAAAATACAATCACTCTCATATGCTGTGTTGCGTTTCAATCGTTTTACAGACAATTTAATCTCATCAACGGTAAATGGCTGATCTAGTTCGGGGAAACGCGAATTCGGCAAATTAAAATTATGAGTTCTGCAAAATTGTTCAGCCTCATCATTAACACAATCAAACAAACCATGACTAATATCAGAGAAAAAGTTTTGGAAGTCTTCCAAAGAAATATTTTGGTTTTTAGTTTGATTATTTGATTTAAAATATTTCCAAAATTATTTTGGTCTACGATTTTTTAAGCTTTCCATCTCATTTGCCATATTCCTCAAATAGTGTTTTTTCTTTCTATTGATAATTTTTTTGTATTCTTTTTTATATTGCGACAATAGAAGTCTATTGTTTTCCGACTAATTACAATTAAACTGTTTAAAAAGAGAAACATAGCGACTGTGTGCCGTTTTGCATTCCACATCAAACCAATTGTCATGTCTAACAGCGCTACACTTCAAATTTGGGTGTATTTGTTATTTAATATTCTTTCGAAAATAAAGGATTAGCAAAATTACGTATAACATCAGTAAATTTATTTAACGCAGTATTTATAGAGTCACAACTTGAACAATCTAAATCTTCTACAACTTTGTTAAACATAGGTAGGTTGCTAATAATACCCGATCAAAATTGGTTACGCAATGAATCGTCCCATTTAAACTTCGTTTCAGTGTATGACAATTGATCAACCGTTTTGTTATTACAATATAATGAAAACGATAACGGTGCGTGGTCACTGAATTCATTAAAAGCGTGCACCACAAACTCTTTAATAAGTGCAAAATTTCGTTAATGGCAAATAAAATAATCAATTGTAGATAAACCATTGTGTGAGAAGTATGTAAACTGACTCGTATCTCATATTCTTCCATTGACAGCACGATAATTTGAGGATTTACATAGATCAAGCAGTTTAATTCCGTGATTGTTGTGAGATCTGTCAACGGAGGCCCTAACAGAGTACATATCTGGATCATAATCAACATCATCTATAAAACTATTTACAACATCATGAATAACAAAATCCGATTTGGACCCAATCCTACTATTAAAGTCACCACAAAGTAAAACACGTCCTTTATTTTCATAAATAGAAATATCATTTTCGAGAAATAATAAAATCTACACTAATGATATTGTATGCAGGTGAATCTTCGCACCAAACATAACATCCGCAAAGATAAATATCTTCATTCAAACCAAAAAAATGTCGATCTAATTTTAACCATATAATTGAATTATGATGATTTTGTATAATGTCAAAACCACCTTTTAAATATTCTTTAAAATATAAGACTACCCCACCACTACATCTACGAGCGTTCTTGTTCTGGAATTTCCTATAAATAATGTGAGAAGTATATCCGTTTAAAGAAATGTTACGTGAAGAATTGGTCCAAGTTTCCAACAAAAAATAAATATCCTTTTTTAACAAAACATCAACAAATAAAGTTTTATCAATCTTGGATTGTGACAGACCATTCACATTCCACGACAGGATCGCAAGTTCTCCACCATCGTGCCCCTATTCCCTGACCGGACGACCGTCAACGTAGAGGGTATCGTAGGCTATCCAGGATCGTTTGCCTTGCCCCCTCGCCTCTTTCATTTTCGGTACCAGTCGTCTACGTCTGGCTACCACTTCCGGTGGAAACTGCTCGAAAACGTTAAAGTGTGTACCGTTCAGTTGCTTTCACTGCCGCCGAACAGCCTCGCGATCCTTAAAGAAGGCGAACTTCGCCACTATTGAACGGGTCTTCCCTGGTGTTGGGTGGCCCGGAGAGCGGTGTACCCTCTCGAGCTGCATGGAATCGACGACCTCCTTGGCAATCTTCATGGCATTTTGTAGATGCACTCGGAGTTTGGTTTCTGTAACTTCCGGTGTTTCACCGTCAACTTCTGGTACACCAGTAAAAATGAGGTTGTTTCTCATTTATTGAGATTTAAGATACGTCATATCGTCTCTTAAGTTTTCGCGCTCCTTCTCCAGGTATTCCACACCACTCGTTACCTCGGCAACGGCGATGCCCGCGCCCTCTGTATCGTGCTCCAGTCGGTCGGCACGCTGTTCGACTCCTTTAATTCGAGTCTCAAGGGCCAGGCACATGCATTTAATGTCTTTCTCGAAACTGGAAAATCGTTCCTCGAGTTTGGCAATAGATGATTTTTTTTCTC
Organism: Dreissena rostriformis; assembly: GCA_007657795.1. Taxonomy (NCBI): domain Eukaryota; kingdom Metazoa; phylum Mollusca; class Bivalvia; order Myida; family Dreissenidae; genus Dreissena; species Dreissena rostriformis. The sequence goes on from VMBQ01000156.1 coordinate 102,446, forward strand.
AACAGTATCTAGCCGACATTTAATGGCATTTAAACAATTCATAATGTCACGATTTGTAGGCTCACCTCCATACTCAGCCATATTGTACAACAGATTCACAGGCTCGTTCACAAAAACACTACATCCTCGGAATCATAAAGCACAGCACTAGCTTTATTTAGAATGTCACTAAGTGGAGTATCTGCTGACGGGCCTCTTTGTTTTGGTTGTTTTCTATTTTGTTTGTTTATGTCACTATCACTACTGCTTCGGTCTTTTCTATTTCTTTTTCCCATTAGAACCACTTAAACGGCATTTAAAACCAATTTGAGCGTTTTATATTCCAAAATATCATAAAATATCTGATAAATAAAAAAGACGTTAACTCGACAAAATTTTAACCACGAATACCGCTCGAACCCTCACTAACACCTCCCCTGGGGCGGAGAGCACAGTAAGATCACACCCAATTCAGTAAACAAACTATAAACAAAAAATCATAAATGGTAATTATTATAATAATGATAATAACAATGCTAATTATGGTTATAATAGGAAAAAAAATTGACACTTAACGAAAGATATACCTAATCATTTATCTATTTTATGTTATAATGGATCTAATATGATTTTCATTTTTTATTATTGTAATATAATTCTTCTTTGTTTTTTTCTTTTTGTTTTTACCAGTAAAAGATAAAGTCTCATTGGCTACCGTGTACTGGTGTATTTGTATTAAAAAAAAAATAATAATAATAATTCTTCGGCGAAAACCCGTGCAGTTGGGGTAAATTTGACCTACTTTGGTTCAAAATTAAAATATTTTCCCCTGAAAGGTCACAGGGGCAGGTCAGCACATAAGGTAGTCGTGAAGACGCAGCGATGAACTGTAAATTAACTCTGACATTCACTCACGTCTTACGCTCATACGTCCAGGATAAAAATTTCCCCACAAAGCGACAATGGAAGAAAATAGTTGAGCGAAAAGTCGTAATGAACATAAAGAACGAAATACAGAGTCGCATCAAAGGCACCGATCAATGGGGAGAAACTGCGCATGTAATAGACTACAATAGTTACTCCCCTTCATGGAGAGTAGCAAAGGACAATCCAAAAACAATTACCGTGTATAAAACAATATTGAATAGCATAGGTATGTTTGTGTCTAGACAGTTTGTACGAGATGGTTTGAAAACCATTGATCTCGTAGTTCATAAGATGTGTTATTGTCAGTTGCTAGAGGATAAGCGAAAACATTTATGGACAATTCTAACTGAATGCATCGGAATAACTGAATTTCCGCGCTTCATTCACTTAAACGGCTTAGAACAAAATGCATTGTTGCTGAAAATGATATCTGAAACTGTTGACTCATAATTTTGCATTTTAAATTGTGCAAAGCTGCTGTTAGCATCCTGAACTAGTGTTGGACGCTCTGAGCCTGGTTTTTTGACACAAAATTATGATGTTGACATGTCGATCCAATTTATGTTAGACTTGTTAGTGTATCTTAACACTATATAGCAGTCTTCCGTGGAAGGCAACATCTTTGACATATTTTAAGTATATTCGCCTACTACGTTCTTTATTTTCGTTTTCGCTTTAAGACACATCCTCGGCAAATAAGTTACTCTAAAAAACTAATTGTTTTCCTTAGGAATTAACAATTATTTATATATATACTTTAGTTATGATACTTATCTTTGTAAATAATCTAATGGCTGTATTGAGTCGTTTCATTTTGATCTCTTGTATGTGTATATACTCGATTGTACTTCCTTGTTATCCCCCGCCGCCTCTCAGAGGCGGAGGGATATTGTTTTGGCGTTGTCCGTCCGTCCGTCTTTCCGTCCGTCTTTCCGTCCGTCCGTCCGTCCGGCAGTTTTGTGTCCGAAGCCATATCTTGGAAGTGCTTTGGCGGATGTCATTGAAACTTGGTATGAGTATATATATAGATAAGAGGATGATGCCTGCCAAATTGCATTGTAAACTATATGTTAATAACGGAGTAATGGCCCTTTGTATCTTGAAAAAAATGCTTTTTTGTCCGGAGGCATATCTTGTAAGTGCTTTGGGGGATTTCATTAAAACTTGGCATGAGTATATATATGGATAAGAGCATGATGCACGCCAAATGACATTGTACGCCATCGGATAATAACGGAGTTATGGCCCATTGTATCTTGAAAAAATGCTTTTTTTGTGTCCGGAGGCATATCTTGGAAGTGCTTTGGGGGATTTCATTGAAACTTGGTATGAGTATATATATGGATAAGAGGATGATGCACGCCCAATTGGCATTGTACGCCGTCGGATAATAACGGAGTTATGGCCCATTGTATCTTGAAAAAATGCTTTTTTGTGTCCGGAGGCATATCTTGGAAGTGCTTTGGGGGATTTCATTGAAACTTGGTATGAGTATATATATATAGATAAGAGAATGATGCACGCCAAATGGCATTGTACGCCATCGGATAATAACAGGGTTATGGCCAATTGTATCTTGAATAAATGCTTTTTTGATTGTCAAATATAACACTTTTGTGTCCAGAAGCATATTGGCGGGGGATATCAATTCAATGAATTTGCTTGTTTATAATCTGTATTATATGTCATGCTATTCATAAATGGAGGAAAACAAAAGTCTATCTATCAAAAAGTCTATCTATATCAATGATTCGTCATAGAGTGTGCGTTGACATTGCATGTTCACGCAGAAAAACGCATGCACCATCGTTCGTATTACCTGCAGAGAAGATACAGTTCTTGCGTCTAGCGGACCCGTCCTCTAGTAATTGAACACTGGTGCTAAACCCTAAACTACTAACTCGTCTTTCCAGTCCTACCCAAATGCCCAAAGCAGAGCATCTTCTTGGGTATTTTGCTCATCGGCTATCTAGCTCTCTCAACTAACTCTCCATAGCACATAAAAGTGTTAGCCCCCATTGAGCTTACCGTGGATCACACAAGCATTTATAGCAACCTGTTCTCCAGACTGTATCATACAGTGGATTCTTCTTTATAAATGATGACAATAAATGCAGCATCGTTTAAGTATCTTTTACACACTGTTTATTGCATGCTTTCCTCTATTTTATATGGAAATATAAATGATTTAAACTGGAGGAAAAATATAAATCATTGTATCATACAACAGTTACAATCATCATTGAAAATTATCGTGAGATGGCTTTCAAATATTTTTAAGTGTACAACGGTAGGCAAAATAACAGAATTTGTTGCATTCAAATATCCCCATATATTTAGCGGCACACTTGACATACCAAGCCATGTATACACATTTAAGCCATTAACCCTGCCTCAAACTAAATTGTTTCCAGACACAGAAGGAATTTAAATAGCTTGACGGTGTGATTTTCTCCATTGTCTTGTGATCTTTGTAGGAGATGCGGAGCAGTCTTCTGAGACACTTTTATTCGAAGGCCTGTATCCTGAGTTTTGTGTCCGCGTGAAGCGTCGAGGTCTCGCAGCCGTACAGTACGATGGAAACTACCAGAGACTAATAGAGCCTGTACTTGATTGTGAAGCTGGTGAAACTGGTTGATCAAAACATGCTCAGTCTGGCCATCGCTGCCATGGCGATTCTTATCCCGACCTCAGAGGTTCGGGTGCCATAATTTGACAGGTTGCTCCAAATTACTTGAAGCTGGTCACTTCTTTCAGCTCCTCGCCGTTCATGGTAACGTTTGCGTTGGTTGGTGTTGTTCGTGCTGTTCCAGCCCATAAACCCCTGTTCTTTCAGAGTGTCTGTTGGTAAGGTCTTGGAGTTCACTGCTGATAACATTCTTGAGCGAAATACCATCAGTAAATCGCAAGTGAACGATGGACCTGCCACCATTTGATATGGAGGCGTGGTGGTCTTTGATTGTCTCGTGTCTAACCTTCTCAAGGACAAGGTTAAACAGGGAGGGTCAGTTGAGACGTCCATAACCGCCGCCCACTGAAGGCAAAAAGTAACCTTAATGACCAATGAGAAGAACTGCGCTGCTGGAGTTCTCGTATTCTTGGTCGACTTGCACCAGTCCTTCCTAATTGTTCAATTCTTTCAGCACCCTCCATATGTCATCATGTCACACGCGGTCGGAAGCTTTTTTAAGTCATTTACAAATACTTAACATACTCATTATTAGTTTACCTATTTATAGGTGTGTGTTTGTGTCTGTGTTTGAATATGTTTGGTGCGAAAGGTGTTCCAGAGAAAGAGAGTGGTTATTGAAGATAAATATATGACAATACTCCAGAAACATCATCAGGCGACATATTCTTGAGGGCTAGGCTTTTATTAATCACAATCGATGTATACGATATGGCATTCAACTATAAATCATATTTAAAGCAGAGTGCAACGCCAACACACGAAAATATCCGTTACACTCGATGAAATTATATTTTACACACAAGTATTGAGCACGTAACACTTAATCTCGCAGTTCTGTGTAGTCTGCAACCATCCGGGTCTCGTCTACGAACTCGAACAACTGGGACTGACTTATGTGACAGAACGTGTGAATCACAGCGAATACATCAATGCAACTTTCTGAGCAAATTTACCAATGTAAACACTTACATACGGCTTTTTCACGCCTGCCTACATTTTAAGGAGAGTAATTAACTGATAACACACCTTACTAATTAAGGTTATTTTACTAGTTACAGGGTTAGTTACTTACCCGATACGGGATATACGGTTCTGTGGAAAACCGTATCGATATGGTTTTCCACAGAACCGTTTATCCTGTATCGGGTCAGTAACTAACCCAGTAACGCTTATATCACGCCAACTACTTTCTATCTCATCAAATTAACAAGGACAAACAATGTTTTTTTATAACTAGTATTATCGAAAATATTAAATTCAAGAACATTATATAACAATAATAATATAGTCTAGTGACACCATTCAGAATATATGGGGTCAGCATGTGACGTCAAACAGCCAATGAGAGAAGAGTATTTAGTAGATCTACTGCCCTATATAGTCTACTGACACCATATAGAATACTACTGCCCCATATCGTCTACTGACACCATATAGTACAACATGTAGATGGTGAAATATTCAACGAAGTGTCTTATTGAAAAACGTAAATACGTCCTGGAAGCTTTGAAGCATTTATATTTGCGCTATGGAATATACTAGTAGTTGATCGGTATTCAGCCACATACAGTAGGCGAACAACAACAGAACTATATCCATATCATGTCAACAGCATAAATCAACCGAGAATAGTGGTTACATGGCGGAATACAGTCGACTTCCACTAGACGTGTAAGTAAAAGAATATATTTTTTATTTGTTTGTTTTAAAGTGTTTTTAGTTTTATAATCTTTCTGCGTGTGTGTTTTTAGTAACAAAACGAAACTGTTTATTTACATGTACTGTGTCGATTTGGGGTATGAAGTATGGAATAACAGAGGGAGGAAAGTGCGTATTTGTGATACAAAATCGGCTTATTTTGGGAACGACGATACTTTTTTGTGTGGCGCATTTCGTTTTCATTTCCTTCATAAAATTGCATTGTCTTTGTGTTAGTACGGACACTTTTTAACAAAACCAGGCCATTTTATTTTTTGACTTATAAAAACGTAACATGGTCATCCTTTAGGTTTGTGTTCAAATTCATTCCTAAGTCATATCCCTCCCTTGATAAGATACTTAATCTAGCTTCTAATAGCTTATATATAACATATATATCTATATCTCTTATTGAACAGTAACTGAAACTTAATATGTTGCTTTCAGCTTCTCGAATTCAGCAAACAAATTATTATATGGCTTTTACGTCTGTAAATGGATTTTTGAGATTAAATTAAACATTCATGTTCTTTGAAATTCCGTGAATGGCAAAAACTTAAGATAACTTGTAGTTAATAATGCCAGTAAAAGTGGAAAAAAATGTTGATTAATATGTATGCTAGTATAAATATATACTCTACAAAATGGCTACAGTCGGGACAATTCGCTTACTCGTATGTGGCTGCAGGTGCAATAAGCAGTACATCACTAAGAAACTTGCGTGTGTGAGGACAGAGCAGTTCTTGCAATAGTAATTATCACCACGTCCCACGGTAAATTACATTTTACAGACATGTTAACAGTTATTGGTGCGCCCTATGGGATAGGGAAAGTAACAAATTGCTTGTTCCGTCGGACAGACAGCGAGGAGCTTATTATTTCTTAGTAAATTGATTTCTCTGTCATAAGTGGAATATATATATGGTGTAAGGAGTATGTTTATTGCAGAAAAATACACGAAGTTCTTGATTTCTTATGTGCGTGTTTTTTTTTTATTATTTTCGTCTCCTTACCAAATGTAATATTTGTGTATGTTAACGAAATAGAAACTGGTGCTATATCCTTTTCAAAAACTGCAAAAAATATTTTTATTAAGAATTTTTGAATGTATGTTATATTTAGACATTAACATCGTATGGTTAGTAATAAAGCTAATTCTTTAAAATAATATTTATAAGCGCTTTCCTTTTGCCACAATCGATACATTTCTAAGTTTCTTTTAACGAAAAGAATAAGAAAAAAAACTGTTTAATTTTCAAGAACACTCACTACAATTTAGGAATACGGATTTAAAATATATGGAAGAACACTTTTTTCCCTACTTATATATAACCCAATTGCGAAATTATGTTTTATTAATAAATTACGTGCATTACATGTACATACTCTAGCATATAATTATGTGTGTAAAATTGTCGACTTAATTGTTTATCAATTTATGGAAAAAAAATAATTATTATTCAAATGCTTTAAGTGTTTCGAATGTGTAATGAACTATTTCCAAATATGTTTTCACAAGTAAAATCTACCACTCAGATTCATTTATCGGAGATGCGTAGGCTTGCGTAGACTATTAATGCCGTTTGGCTTATCGATTAGAATCAAGTGATGCACAAGAACTACGGTATACACACCTGCGACCCAACATCATATATGTAATCATGGGGAATAAAACTGAAAGAATAATATGAATACGACTAAAAGCTGAACAGATAATACTATTATAAATATGTGCTGCCAAAATTACCATTGTGCATATCATACGCACTGTGTAACACCTGCGACCTAACATCATATATGTTATCATTGGGAATAAAACTGAAAGCTGAATTAAAATAAGAATTACAGCTGAACAGAACATGCCATTATACATATGCATTGACAAAGTTACCAGTGTGCATATCATACGTACATGTAACACAAATTAAAAGCAAGTTCGGGTGTTGCTGTGCAGATCTGGGTTTTAGTTTATGATTACATCATTTAATTATTATACGCCGATTCGTTTTCAATTAAAACTATTAAATTGTACCGTGACATAAATCATCTTCAGAACTGAATTTAACATAGAACTGTTTAGGAGAGCCTCGCATTAGCGTATGTATCGTATAATGGCGATGATTTAGAGTTGTATGTGTATATGCTTTGATTGTTTTGTGGTTTCGTATTTTCTGGATGGTCTGGATTGTCGAAATGTACGTTCGCCTCCTGCAAACAGTTAAAAGATGAATAATAGTGTTCACTCTTTATATTAAGCACTTTTTTCAAATATAACGAACACAAATAAAATATCAATAGAAAATAAACTACATATGCGTATTTGAAAGGGTCATTCAAAATAAATATCCAGATTTTGTGTCATGATAAATCTCTAATATACAAATTGCTGAGGTGCTGTGCCTTTGTTTATGAGTCATATAGTGACTGATTAGTTTGTAAGTGTATTCGTGTTTAATTTGTCAAATATATCATCAAAGCTCGTGAAAATGACTGAGGTTATAGAAAATATTACAGTGTGATTAATTTTGGGGTGTATGTGGATATTACATATTAATAAACTTTTACCGCAATACATCAATTCTTATGTAAAGTGTTTAAGTTTTGGTCATATCACAATTTGTCTTTTTAACAATTGCGTACGTGGTAAACTTTTTGTTATTCACTCTGACGGTGTTACAGCTGCAAAAGAAATTAAGGCAGTGGGACCCTAATGAGATCGGAAATAGTCGGTCGATATCGCCGTATTCGGAAAGCGTTTCGGCTATAAGCGGATATCTACGGTAAAGTCCGGAAATTATACTTTATACACGATATAAATTTGTATTTTTTATTTAAGAGTTAAATTTGCCTATCTATTTAAGATTTAAGAACTATAAAATAAAATATTAGTTCAATTAATTCGTTTCATAAAAAAGTTTCGCTCGTGACGTCACGGCTGTTGACATTTCCGTAGCAAAATGAAAGTGCGGAATACAAGCGGGCGATTTGCAAAATCGAAAAAGAAGCAAACAGAAATAAACAACGTAGTGTACGATCATAATTATTCATTTACCCAGCTCTGCGATGGAGATCAGTGTGAAAATGACTCATGTAAAAGCTATTCGCATTTGCTAAGTGGCGTGAAAGGAGAAAGCAGAAGTGGGTGGAAAGACGGGAGAAGATTGATCGAGGAGAGGTTTTGCTAAAAAAATCTCCAGTATTGTCAGTTTTGTAATATGGGACACATTCCGTTGACAATCTATAACATTGTTGGCGAACTACAAAAGGGCCTCAGTGGTTATTTGTACGTCACTTGTGAAAATCCTTACTGTAGAAAAGTCAACCGTGTGGCTTATGGAAAGCAGCACCATCTCAAGACCACAGGTGTTGGGCGCGTGGCCAAGTCACTTTAATACTATCATAATACTTGAAAAAGTACAATAAACAAATACGAGTTTATCAACTTACAACACAGATTCGTCCTGTTGTCTGCGTTCTCAAGTCGAAATCGTTGTAAATCGGGAATTGTTTTTCGGCAATTTCGAGTCCAGCTCCATGTCGATCAGACGCTTACATGGTAAATACGGTTCCCGGTTTCATTTATTCGATAATACCTTTGTTAACTTTGAGGCGCGGAACCAATCGCGTAATGTGTTATGTGTTNCACGCGCCCAACACCTGTGCTCAAGACCAGGGGAATGCCATGCTTTGATGTAAATACCAATCTTGGAACAGGCATGCATGTCTAATTATTGTCCTCATTTTTCAACATGCCATTCATATCATGATTAATCATTTTACAGTTGGCATTGATCTTTGGATTTCTTACACATTTTCAGACCCATTAAAATTCCAAGTGTCATTCCCTGTGAATATCTGTTTATTGTGTAATATATAAGGAAACATTCCGGTGTCCATCATATTCAGTTTTCAAATTTATTTCGCATTTGTGTTGCTAAATCCACTTGATTGATCATTCATATTAATTAATAATGTAATGGTGATACAAATGGATTCTATAAAAGAAAATTGTCATTAATTCTTATTTCATTTGCATGTTCTTTTCATTTTCAATTCTCTTTTCAGCAATGATAGACAGTTTGGGCGGTCCGATGAAAGTAAATAACTTCCTAACCACTCTAAACCTAAAGCCTATTTCGAATAAAAATCTAAAGAAGATGGAGGCTCGTGCTGGGGAGGCCATCCAGAACATCTCAACTGAGTCATCTTAAAAGGCTGCCATTGATGCTTATGAGAAAGAAATGGAGTAAGTGTTAAAATTAACTTTTAATACAATGTTATTGACTATTCTGGTGCCAAATTTTAGTATTTTTTTCTCATCAACTGTCTTCCTATTTCCTATTCCAGATGAACATGAAACATATTAATACTAATTGTTTTATTATTTAAAGGGACTTTGTTCATAGTTTGGCAAAATTACAATTTCCAAAGGTTTGTGGGTTGAATCCCAATGGCACATTAAAAAAATATATATATATATATGTGTCATTGTTATTATAACTATTAAAAGCTATTCCAAATATGACAGTTTTTGTTTATTAACTTCATTACTTGTAGTAATAAATCTTACGAAGGAGCACATGTATATTCAAATTCTGAGCTATTCATATAAATGGTTAATTCATCCCTGTATATTCATTTCAGAGAAGTGTCTCTTCTGGAGTCTAAAGATGTGGAAAATGCCATGGGGGATCCCTTTGAACATCTTGGAGTTTTTCCTCTACCAGATGAATCACCATCATTCAAGTATATATATTGTTTTAATAGTTTTTTCAACTTTTAAAGATACTTTGTGCAAATAAAATTCCCCACTTTGAAATTATATTTCTCAAAATAACTTTTATATTCATGTAAACTGGTGTTCATTCATCTGCTTTGCAGTAAAATAATATTATACACTGTTGTGTGCTATTCATTTTCATGGAGAGAAAAAAACATGTCTAATGGGCACAATTTTATGTAGGAATAGAAACAATCACTTATGTGATAAACTAAACCTTTATTTTGTATATGCTATGGTTATAAATTGAACTGTCAGAACAATATAATGAATTTAGAGAATTTGGTAAGTAAATACAAGCATCTGACTGGACAAAATATTATTCACACTGAACAGTGTCTGTTTTATGATCGATGACCATAACAAGCTTACAATTTTAAGCCAATGGCATTATGATAGTATTTTTGGAAATATGTGTCGCGTTCTGAGAAAACTGGGCATAATGCAAGTGCGTAAAGTGTCGTCCCAGATTTGCCCGTGCAGTCCACACAGGCTATTCAGGGACGACACTTTCCGCTTTTATGACATTTCTCGTTTAAATGAAGTCTCTTCTTAGCAAAAATCCAGTAAAGGCGGAAAATGTTGTCCCAGAATAGCCTGTGCAGACTGCACAGGCTAATCTCGGATGACACTTTACGCACATGGTTTTTTCCCCAGTTTTCTCAGAACGCGACACATATGTCTTTCAAGTTGATCGATGCAGTGTTATGTTAAACCAAATTTATTCTCTTAAGGCAAAGATTGCAACCCGGCCAGTGAAAGATGGGTATTCTGAATCAGAAGCAGAGCTTGGCGTGGAAGAACCCTTGTCAACACCTAAAAGGTACTCCATTTATTAGAAAATTGGAAATAAGCTTAAACACCTCAGATTATCAAGACTAACATAGGCCATTCCATTTGGGTTTTGTACCAACCACTATCCTTTGACTCATAATGTATAGTTATTAGATACTTGCATGAATGCATGTAGTACACCAATCCAAATAATATTGTTATTTATTTAACTAAACTATACTATTTGGAAGATTTTCATATTTTGTACATAATTTAACCAGATACATAAAACGTATATCAATTTGATTTGATTTCAGACTTCCAGATATTAAGTGTCAGAACAACACCCCTTCCAAAAGTAGTGCTGTCAACAGGCGAATCTGTTTGATGAAGAAGTTCCCGTGCAAGACAAGAACAGGCATGTCATGTGCGGTAGACACAGCGTGGCAGAAAAAAGGCTTTGACAGTTAAACCTGTAAGTTAAAAAAATAACTTATACAATTTTACGTTTATGAAGAATGAATGTTTACTGTTATTAGTGAGAAGAATGCATAAATGTTTAAGAAATACGTTCCTTTATTTCTTGGATACTTAGTCTACCTTTTTGGCCCCTGTTTCAATAGATATGGGGAGGGGCGATAATCGTGTAAGAATGTCTGTCCAAGGTCAAGGTCACACGTAAAGGTCAAAGATATGAAAAAGGTTCAACCATTTGCATCTGATACATAACTTTCTCAGTCGTTAATTTTTGTTTACACTTACATGACATAACTGGACAAACTGTTTACTAGATGATGTTTAATGACAATTGTCAAGGTCACATGTTTACGTTATCCCTATTTATTTATTTATGCATCCATTTTGTGTGGTGGCTCTTCTATTGGTCCTATCAGCATATTTAGAAAATATTTTATTTTAAATTGTTTTTTTTTTCAGCGCATACATTCTTCATGTCAAAAGCCAAATATGGGAAGAAGATTTTGAAAACCATTGTTCGTCATCGAACATGTGGAACATGTAATTGGTTGAGGCGTAACAGACCGTACGTGAAAGTGAGGCCACACTTTTGTGTTAAAAATCATTCTTGAAGTGCGCGATCCATGGAAAGCAGCAGTGGTGCCGAGGGAGTGTCAGAAATGGCGCAACAAGGGACACCAATTGAATATTTAGAAGGAGATGGATATACTACTTTGATTAGTCGTTTGAAAAACAAATCATCAAGTTGCAATGAAGAAAAGATTTGATCGAAATCATGTAGTGAAAAACTTGGCAAGACACTATTTGCTATACACTATGAAAAACTGGTTAAATTGAGCAAGATTGTGATATCTGCAAAAGTGCCACAAATATACTTATGCAAAAACAAGGACATATTGGCGGTATGCGTGAAAATCTGAAAGCAATTGTTCCGCACCAGTTTGGTGATCACTCATTCTGCGATGTTCAGTTTTGTGGTCATCAACGCAAACCTGGAGTAAAATATGTCCACAAAAGTCTTCCATACAATGTGCCTCTTAAGGATGAAGCTCTTCGTGAAAGGTTACAGAAAGTACTAGCACAATCCAGTTGAGTACATTTATTAAGTTAAATGTCAAAAGATATGTTTATCCCATTTAGAAAAACTAAATATTTTGGATAAAGGGTAAAGCCATAGAAAACGCCCAACCGAGTCAAGGGGTAGGTGTATTCAACGAAGTATAAAAAGTTAACCGGCTGGTAAAATGTTTTAAAATTGTGCAATACGTTTTAATATACAATAAACTATGTGGAAATAATAACAAATTTTGTTTCTGGAAAAGTACCTATTAGGGTCCCACTACCTTAACAGAAAACAGGATAAATCACGAGAGTTATCTTATATAAAACTAATGTATTTTAAGCCTTTCGTTGCTAACAAAACAACAGGCATTATGGCAATCACTCTATCCACCATCAACAAACAATGTCCGGATCATCCACTCTCTGTATTACCACAGCGGCTTGTTGCTCCCCTCCCCGTAAATGTAATTGATTTCTACATTATGTACCTACTTAAAGGTTCAATTAACATGGAATGTAATATCAGTAGAATAATGCAAAGATACCAAAGATTAAATATGTTGATATATAAACGACTGTTTTATGTGGCACGAACCTTCAATGGGTTCAAGAAAATCACAAAGGTTATTGAATAGATATCTAAGTGTTGGGTTGATGATGCAATGATGGATTTAAAACAAAAATCACACACGGGTATGTCTTTAAAAATACTGCCGATAATAGCTTCATTAGAAATTTAAGAGGCATATCGACGGTAAATACGGAAAATATTTTTTTGTAAAATAAGATCATTTTTTAATAGTCTTTATTAAACGGTTGCTTAACACAAATGTCTCATTTTTATAAACGCTCAACAAAAGAAAATATATTTGTTAATATGAAAAGTTGTCTTCGGTTTATTATTTAAGGGCGCGGGAAAATCAGTAATTAGTAGTTGAATTGTTATGAATATATATATTTATTTATTCCAGTCTCATCCATATACACGATTTTACAAATACATGTACAGCCATTCTATAAGAATTATAAGAGACTATAAAATATATAAAAACATAAAGCATATTTAAACATACTAAAACATGTTATCATAGTAGTTGGAAGCAAAACTATGCTAAGAAACATAGCCAGTGTTCAGCAATCTAACAAAGCATCTTGAAATGTTTAGAAATATTGTTTTGATGAAAAGTTAACAACTTATTTATAGTACGGCTTATAAAAATATAATAGTAACACTAAAACAGTTTATTTAAACAAGTATGTCAAATCAATTACCATAAATTTAGAATTTGGAAATCAAACCGTGGCCATGTTTTCTATACATCTAAAATGTATACATTTACAATAAAAATCTTATCATTATTAAAATATCTACTCACTAAAATTTTTACTATACAACCTGTTATTTCTCAGATTCAATATATCACAGCAGGTTTTTGCGAGGACCCTAACAATGTCTGGGTGAGTAAACATGAATACAAATTTAGCATCATCACTCATATCTTGAAAACCAGAGTCTAAAAACTTAGCTTTCTTGTAAATAACATTTCGTATTTGATTATATACAGGACATACAAGTAAAACATGCATTTCCGTCTCTATGAAGTCCTTACAAAATGGTCATGTTCTTTCAGACACTGGTAAATTGATGTAACACCCTGTTTCAATTCTAAGCGGTGCTGCACCACATCTTAATTAAGACTATGCAGACCTATGACAGTATGGCAATTGTAATTTACAATAAAGCTCCGTATCATAACTATTCTTAAATAATCTATATGTTCTACGTTTTAAACTTTATTACGGTTTGAGCCATTTACACTGGAGTCTCTATTCAAATCAGTTTGCCACTGAGCAATATGACTATTCATCAGTGCAGTACATACATCATTTAACATCTTATTTGTATCAAAAGGTAACATTAAATACATATTTAAATCCAGAGAAAACAGCTTATCTTTCACAATGAAAGGCCAATTTTTACATCTGGTATTACCTTTTTCTACTGACGAGTTAAATATTTTCTTATTTGTCCTACAATCATTATACAATAGGCATCTATGTCAATGGTTAAAACAGACTTCCACTTATCTATAATAATTGGTTTCCAACCCATATCACCTTGCACCGCAACATTGGGTGTATATTTACTACCAGTACCAAGGTAGAACCTCATAGCTCTGTGGTGAATAGCATTTATACATGTAAAGGTTCGAACACCCCACACGGACGAAGCATATGTGATTACTGGTACAATACAGGAATAGTATAGCTTTGTGTATACATCATAGGGTAGACCACCGAATGATTTGTACTTAGCAATTAGTAGCCCTAACGAACGACCAGCACATTGAGCTACTATCTTAGCTGTAATATTATAATTTAGATGTTCGGTTAGGGCTAAACCGAGATACATATATTTACTAGCATTCAATTTTACAATCTCCACAATTAAAAACAAAGTTTGACCTTGGAAATGAATTTGGTCTAAAGTGTACTACATTACTTTTATTAAAATGTATGCCCATTTCATTTCTCACACACCATGTATTTAGCATTGTTAACATATCTTGCAAATCGTTCTCATTCTTAGCAATCAACACAATGTCATCAGCGTATAATAATATGCAAATATTTTCATCGTCAATTTCAATACCTTTATGCATATTTTTTTAACATAATAGCAAGGTCATTAATAAACAAATTAAAAAGTATCGTAAACAACGAACATCATTGTCTTACACTAGTATTCACACTAAACCAATTAGTACACATACCATTTACTCGTACACAAGCTGATACATCTTTACAAAGGGACCTAACTGCAGAGAGCATCTTGGTTTACATGCCACATTCATCTAGCTTACGCCATAGAATCGATCTATTAACAGATTCGAAAATCGATGATTGCACAAAATGTAGATTGTTTTTTTTCCTTGCATCAATTATATTAGTGAGACTCGATATATGGTCGACAGAACTACGCTTTTTACGAAAACCATTCTGCTCGTCAACAATTAGACCACTACTTTCAGTCCACTTTACAATACGTTCATTTAAAACACTGCTGTACATCTTGTACATAGTGGGAGCAAGAGCTATCCCACGGTATGACATAGGGACTTTGGGATCTATTGAACCCGACTTAGGAATAGGATTTATAATACTCCTTGACCAAACATGCGGCACACAACCGGTTTGAAAACAAACATTAAAAATACTATGTAAAACTGTTATAGAAACATCATTTTTCAAAACTTCTGTAGGAATACAATCAATTCCAGTTGCCTTTCCTAATTTAGCCTTTTCTACTGATTTAACAACTTCAAATAAACTTTTATCAGCATCTAAATCAACATTGTTAACAGAGTTGGTTCTCAAATTTGAATTATCAACATTATTTCAATCTGTGCTACTATAACTATTAAGTAGTGAACTGAAATCAGTTTTCCATTTATTCAATACAATTTTAACATCATTGTATAAACTACCATCATCTAAAACTATCTGCATTGGAATACATTTTTTACGATATGAACCAATACCTGTTTTACCAATAGTTTTCCAAAATTGATTATCATTATTCTTTAAATCAGTTAAAATATCATTTTGCACTTAAAATACATGAGCTCTCTTGGAGCGTTGCACAAATGTATCAAAATGAATGTAACTTAATGAAGAACCGCTACACGAATGCGTACTATAAATAACGAGACTGTAGATTAGAAGTAGGCGTGCGTTCAATGCCACTAAAAGCACGACCAATTTCTAAATTCTTAATGATTTTATCAATTTAATTTAGTCACTATATGAATATCTACTCGAAAAGTGGGAATACGCATTGTTTTAATAAATGTCTATATTTAAAGGGGGAAACCGTCGAAAATAAACTAGATCTAGATGGGAACATCATTCAAATATTAGCAGCTTAGTCCAGCAAATTATATTAAAAACAAACAGAACTTCATGAAACGTTCACTGCATAACAAGTAAGATACTTGGAATTTTTGTGGATAGGTCTTTTGGCTCTTGTCAAACAAGCGCTTTATTCAATATTTGCACTCTTTGGCAGCGTATGTCAATGCTTTATTTTATAAAATCGCTAATTGGGGAGAAGCATTCTTAAAATTGGCACAGACAGGCCTCATGCTTCATTCAATGATATAACACAACCTGCGATTCAAATGGAACTATATGGGGATTGTGAAGTATAAATTGTAATGGCATAACATATGGGTAAATCGTTTCATTCATTGACCATGACCTAAATTACCGTTGGGGATATGGGGATGTTTCCCCTCCCAAGAGGTTGTTTTGGTGTCAGTTAAAATCTAAATGTGATTGGGAAAAAATTCTAATATTAATAATGCGTACCTCAAACGCATATATTTTTGTTGCAAAGTGTATTGTTTTCATTCAATGAACATAATCTCATGTTCCGAGGGTGACATACCCCTCCTACGGGGTCTTTCCTGGTGCTTTCAAGGTCAAGTTGGATGCAATCGTTGATAATGTCTGCGTGCGAAGAGACGCAGGCACTTGACGGAAGCTTCTAGAAACCACATTGGTGACTCAATCTTAATAACACATGGTCAGAATGTTTATCTTTACAACATCTAGTTTCATCTTCTACAATGGACGGGAAATTGTGATTCCGTGATCACATAAGTGAAATAAGCTCCTTGGATTACAGTTTGGAATCTGATCTACAAACTTATCATTTCTTGGCAACTAGATTTATCAGTTTTGTGCGTGTTAAAGAAACAGAAAAGGGTGTAAATATACATGGCCACATCTGTTTAAGTACGCATGTTAATTTGTGTACTCTTTTGTGCAAAGCTAACTGTGTAGTTAGTAGAGAAATCCATTCGATATTTACAACATCTTTCTTACAAGTCCATTCAAATGATAAATACCTGTGAGAACGAATTTAAGCAGATATTTATATTGTGTTCGGTTGTCATTTGTTCGTGTCGCACATTTGTTTGGCAACATTTTAGTCAATATATACTTATTGGAAACATGCTAAGTATTTATATCGTTTTATATCAGGATTCATTGATTTTTTTATAGAACGTAAAGGCATGTTGTATTTGTTTTGTATTTTGTTTATTGACAATTACTTTTTTTTGTGGATAGTATATCTTTGGAAAATCTGATCGATAAAAGTTAAATTTGTCATGCATAAAACTAAAACTAAAAATAATCTGGAATCTAATTGTTTACATAACACAGTTCCATTAATTTCTTTGCATAAACATACACGGTGAAGATGCATACATCCATCGTTAAAAAAAGTGGTTTAATAGACAATCCAAATACAGTAAGACTTCTTCCATAGACATGCAATCAAACCTGTTCTGACATAGTTCATAAAAAAATACACAATAATGTTTTTTTTCTTACCTCAGTACTGATATTAAAACATTTAATAATTCGATCTACACACGAAAAATTTAAACAAGTAACAATGGCACAATAGCTTTTACTTTCTGTTCTGGTAAGAATTAATAGCTTTTAAGAACGATCTGTTACAAGTCATCTTATTTTGCTGAAAATGCAAACAACATAGTGATTGGTTGTCTTATAATGTGTCATGTCATTTAGACAATTGACCCTATTTGTTTCTAAATGTGAAGTAAACTTCAAGTATTTTATATCTATTGTACCTTAGTAAGTTTTTAACGATTTTATTAAACGTGTTAATAACCCAGCATTGTTTTAATCAATACGCTGTTAAAGTAGCATAATCACTTCTAAGAATTGGCGGTCTGAGCAGATGGATGTGTTTGTACTCTGCAAATTGATCCATCTTCAATAAAAAAAAATCAGTTGACACGTTATAAACATACCGTACCGTATTGTAAATGCATGCTTAAGACAATAGTAATTAAATATTGCATTTTGTTTACATAATTTGTAACATAGTAAGCTTTTAACACTTTTAGTGTGTTTCTATCCGCCAGCAAATATACCTTGCTATAACAATACTCAACGAACACATTAAAGACTACAATTCAATCAGAATTTATTTTTTGACAAGACAACATTTCTTGTATACCTAACACCTTTTAATTAAACAGGTGTCCGGAAGTAGTAAGAGCAATCATTACAAATATAGTCGACATATAAGCCTATAAGCGAGTGTCATGCTACAGGGTTAACAATTAATTGAAAACATAAATTGAAACTTCAAGCGCTTGTTGTCTCAGTGTTTATGAAAATTAGTCAAACATGTTACATTTTTGTTTTAAAATGTTTACGTTTCAATATCTAATTGTACAAACACGCATATCTCTAGATTTTTTTCAAAATGTTAACCTAAATTCAGCAAAGTGTTTCGTAACTGGTAGAACACCTGATCTGGTTAATTGACTGACAACCAACAATAAGTGTCCTCTATAGGGTAGGTCGAAAAAGCAAAACAAAATACACTCAGAGAAACGAAGTTAATATAACATTGGATTGTACATGATTTATGTTTAAAGTTCTGTTGAATGTAACCTTGACTCCAATCAATAGCAACCCCTTGTCTTTGGAGGATAAATATTATCAAGTGCGTTCGAATAACTACTGCGAAGGCGCTTAATTATCTCGATTATCGAAGGCCTTGTTAGTGAGACCAGCATCGCATGCCATGACGAAATTATCGAGCAATATTACATCTTTGGAACGTTACCTATGTTATATCAAGTGGACACGCGAATTACAACATTGTTTTGTGGGCATTTTTACACAATTTGTGTTCATCACATTTAAGCAAATTATTAAATTAAATATTCCGCCAATAAGCTCTTTGCACGAAACAAGAAACACATACCCGTTGACAAGCATATGACATGTATTTGACAATAACCGATATACTTACAAAAAAAAATAAAAAAAATATTCAAACCTATATATTTTATGGGCTTTTCTGATTTGTTTTCGCGAGAATTATTCATGTTTCGTTCAATCGATGGTCCGTTGTCGATTTGAAATCAATGACGCATGTGTGTTCCAGTGTTTTGAATCTCAGCGTTCAAATATTTACTTAAACGTTTTGTTAATTAAACAATACATCATTTGTGAAAGGTCGTATATGAAAAACGGTTTCTCTATTCATTATCGTAATTCATACATTCAATACATGTATATCCTTATTTATCAAATGTCAAAATCGATTAAAAAAATGCTTAAGCATGCTTTAGCACACATGTTATATTACCAATATACATGTATAATACGAAACAATAAATCAAAAACTGCAATGCCTTAACATATTGCGTAAATTTCTACTTCTGCAAATACAGAAAACCCTAGGTTCAGATGAAGCGCATGTTTTGCCTAACCATATGCTACTCATCAAACAGAAGTCTATAGCTATTTAATGTGTTATGAAAGAAAAGCTATTTAATTAGACAGACGTGTTTACGATTGTTTTAACAGAAGTTTCCCCTACCGTTCGTAGAATGGTGGCAATATTGGAAAAATAATTTTGGAATCGTATTATAAGAACGTCTCCCATTGCTTCGGGAGAATGAGGGAAAAAGCTATTGAAAGATTATTGTTTGTATCAAATAAATTCAGTCTTATGTGTAGACAAACAACACATTTGATCTAACATTTGGCGTACTTCGCATTGAATTTTAACTCTTCATAGTGGATGTATCGAATCGGAAAGTGGAAAGACAATACAGATTTCGGAATCAATCAGGAAATATTTAGATTTTCTTTGAACTGTAAGTGCTTCCATATATTTATATTTCAAAGCGATGGAATCTTAAGAGAAGCCATGCATTAATGGAAAATGAGAAATTGTCTTGGAAACCTGAATATTCAAGTCATTTGAAACCGTATGCAAGGATGCAGACTACACCTTCTGGAAAATATTTCGTCCTCAGCGTTTATATAATAGAATTATGTAATAATTAGTCTCACGTTGCATTGAACAAGAGCATTATGATACTAACCAACAGCCATTTGCGTTAATAGCTATTCGTTTTAAATTGTTACGACACAGTGGCAAATGGAATGCCTGAATATATTTTGATTTGCTTTATCTTTAAAATACAACGCTTATTGTAAAAAGCTTTCATAGATGGTGATTTATTGAACAAAGTGTCTTATTGGAAACGTATATACGTCATGGAAGCTTTGAAGCATTTATAATTTCGCTATGGAATATACTAGTAGGTGATCGGTATTCAGCCACCCACAGTAGGCGAACAACAACAGAACTATATCCATATCATGTCAACAGCATAAATCAACCGAGAATAGTGGTTACATGGCGCAATACAGTCGACTTCCACTAGACGTGTAAGTAAAAGAATATATGTTTTTTATTTTTTTGTTTTAAAGTGTTTTTAGTTTAATAATCTATCTGCGTTTGTTTTTAGTAACAATACAAAACGGTTTATGTACTGTGTCGATTTGTGGTATGAAGTATGGAATAACAGAGGGAGGAAAATGCGTATTTGTGATACAAAATCGGCTTATTTTGGGAACGACAATACATTTTTTGGATGGCGAAATTCGTTTTCATTGCGTTCACAAATTGCATGGTTTTTTGTGTTATTACGGACACTTTTTAACAAAAACAAGCAATTTTATTGTTGGACTAATAAAAACGTAACATTGTCGTTCTTTTGGTTTGTGTTCAAATTCACTAAATACTAGATACTAAATCTAGCTTCTAATATATATATACATACATACATATGTATCTCTTATTGAACAGTAAATGAAACATAAATATGTTGCTATTTACTTGCAGCTCTCGAATTCAGTTAAACAAATTATTATATAGCTTTTATGAATGTAAATGGACTTTTGAGATTAAATTAAACATTCATGTTCTTTGAAATTCCATGAATGGCACAAACTTAAGATGACTTGTAGTAAAAAATACCAGCAAAAGTGGAAAAATGTGTGGCTAAGACTTGTCTGTTGATTAATGTGTATGCTAGTATCAATATATTTATTAAGGTCACTTATTTCAACGGACCAACTTGTTTAATGTTCAATGAGCGTTGATGAAATAAGATACTCTTCAAAATGACTACAGTCGGGACCATTCGCTTACTCGTATGTGGCTGCAGGTGCAATAAACAGTACACCGCTAAGAAACTTTCGTGTGTGAGGACAGAGCGGTTCTAGCAATAGTTATTATTACCACGTCCCACGGTAAATTACATTTTACAGACATGTTAACAGTTATTTGTGCGCCCTGTGGGATAGGGAAAGTAACAAATTGCTTGTTTCGTCGGACAGACAGCGAGGAACATATTATTTCTTAGTAAATGGATTTCTCTGTCATAAGCGAAATGTACATGCTGTAAGTAGTAGGTTTATTGCAGGTAAATACATGAAGTTCTTGATTTCTTATGTGCGTGGTTTTATTTTATTTTCGTTTCCTTACCAAATGTAATATTTGTGTATGTTAACGAAATAGAAACTGGTGCTATATCCTTTACAAAAACTTAAAAAAGATTTTTAGTAAGAATATTTGACTGTATGTTATATCAGGTCATTAACATCGTTCGGTTAGTAATTAAGCTAATTCGATAAAAAATAAATAATTAATAAGCGCTTTCCTTTTGCCACAGTCGATACATTTCTAAGTTTCGAATTACGATAAGAATAAGAAAAAATAACTGTTTAATTTTCACGAACACTCACTACAATTTAGGAATACGTAGAATATGTGGAAGAAAACTTTTTTCCCTAAATATATAACCCAAATGCGTTATTATGTTTTTTGAATAAATTACGTGCATTACATGTACATACTCTAGCATATAATTATGTAATATAAAATTGTCGACTTATTTGTTTGTCAATTTATGTAAATAAATACTTTATTCAAATGCTTTTCGATCTTTGGATGTCAAGCTTTTGTATAAATAGATGCTGCAAACTTTTCTGCTACTTTGCATAATGAACTATTTCCAAATATGTTTTCACAAGTAAAATCTACCACTCAGATTTATTTATCGGAGATGCGCAGGCTTGCATAGACTATTCATACCGTTTGGCGTATCGATTAGAATCAAGTGATGTACTAGAACTACGGTATGCACACCTGCGACCCAACCTCATATATGTTATCATTGGGAATAAAACTGAAAGCTGAATTAGAACAAGACTAACAGCTGAACAGATCATGACATTATGAATATGTGCTGCTAAAGTAACCATGGTGCATATCAAACGTACAATGTAACACAAAGTTAAAGATTATTCGGATGTTGCTGTGTTTATGATTACATCATTTAATTATAATACATGTACGCCGATTCGGTTTCAATTAAAACCATTTAATTGTACTGTGAAATAAATCATCCTTAGAACTGAATTTAATGTAAAACTGTCCATGAGAGCCTCGCGTAAGCGTATGTATCCTAGCATGTCGACGAATTGGAGTTAAATGTGTATATGCTTCGATTGTTTTGTGGTTTCATATTTTCTAGATTGTCTGGATTGTCGGAATGTACGTTCGCCTCTTGCAATACTTAAAAGATGAATTTTAGTATTCACTTTGTATAAGAACGTTTTTCAACTATATCTATAACAAATCAAATATCAACTGAAAATATACTACATATGCTTATTTCAAAATGGTCATTCAATATAAATATGCAGATTTTGTGTCATGATTAAACTCTGATATACAAATTGCTGTGGCGCTGTGCCTTTGTTTACCAGTAATATAGTGACTGATTGGTTTGTAAGTGTATTCTTGTTTATGTTTGTCAAATATAGCATCAAAGCTCATAAAAATGACTGAGGTTATGGAAAACATTCATTGTCATTAATGTTTGTTTGAGACGGGTTTTTTTCTTTCGATAATGTTACTTATTTATATACTTTAATCATGAAACATAAATTCTCAAGAACTTTGTGTAAGTTTTGGTCATATCACACTATGTGATATATATATATATATAT
>VMBQ01000156.1:125839-161757 GCA_007657795.1 Dreissena rostriformis
ATATATGCACTCTGATGTTGTTACAGCTGCAGAGGAATTTAACTGAATATGATAAATCGTGAGATTTGTTTTATATATAACTAACGTAATTAAGCCTTTTGTTGCAAACAACTTAACAGGCATTATACCAATCACTCTATCCACCATGTCCGGATCATCCACTCTGTGTAGTTCTGGAGGGGCTGGTTGCTCCCATCCCCGAGATTGCAATAGCCCCGCCTAGTCCGCCCAGGCTACGGCCTCTCCCTGGTGTTGTTGTTCGTACGGCAACGTGACGGGTCCTGACGTCATATGAGCCAGGCAGTCAACGTCCGTTATAGTAGTTGACATGGTCTATGGTCTTAAACAGAACCTCAAACGACACACAAATTAATATTTAAGTGGACATAAGGTTTATTTAAGGCCGTTTACGTTTCATGGAAACTCACAAATCAACAAGCAAAGATCGTTTTTTACATTATGTACTAACTTCAATAAACGTGTTATGTAGTATCGTAGAAGTTGACGTAAGCAAAGGTCAGAACGATTGACATTTACATATGTTGATATATGAATGATAGTTTAATGTGGCACGAACCTACCATGGATTCAATACAATCATTAAAGTAATCGAAGAGATATAGAGAATACTAGGTCGGTGCCGAGTAAAGCGAAGTTTATTTTGCGAGGCTTATAAAATCTGAACCACGAGCCTTGGCGAGTGGTTCTGATTTTCGGGCCGAGCAAATTGAACTTCGCTTTATTCGGCACCAAACTAGTATTCGATTTATCCCATCAATATTCTATTTATCCTACATTTTTTATATTTAATTTGTTTCTTATGCAATCAAAATAGTAGTCTTTAATTGCAAAATCAGATTAAATTAACTGAATCTAACCTTGCGTAGTAATATTTAAATTGTTTGTAATCTTTCCCGTTTACGTCACTCAAAATAGTCCTTAAGAATTCCACGCAAAAGCAGAGTAACAAGACAAAATATCGCTATATGCCTCCATTCAGACTTAATCAGCATTCCACATGTTACACACTCAATGAGAACACAAACGCTTGTGTTCAAATTCGAATTCTAGTTTCACCACTGCAATAAACCTAAGAATGGCTGCCATTTTGAACTTACGTCAGGCATTATTCGGCATTTATTCCGATGATGTAAATTTTAGTCTATAAACAACTCTTCTTTTTACACACTTTTTACTAACTGGCATAACAAAATCAAACAACGACTGGTTCCTGTTCTACGCACTAAAGTTGTGTACTGTAATTACCATGTTTATTTTCGTCAGTTTTGTTTGCTTTTATGGCGATTTAAAACTTCTGCACACAAAACAAAATTGATTTCTTCATCACCATTTGGTATAAAAACGTGCTTACCACAATGACAAATTAAATCCAATCCTAATAAAAAATACAGTTCCAACGATATGTACTTCCATTTTCTGTTCTTCAATCCCTTTTTTCGACATTTAATTTAACCACACTATTTTTTAATGGTTGAATTTGTTCTGGCCCAAAACACAATTTTCGAAACCGTACTTCTATTGAAGCGAGTTATTTAATTAATATCGAAATTAACAATTGTGCATTACAATCACACAATCCGAAATTCGTTTTGGATTCGTTCGATGTTTTAACAAATAGCTTAGATCTACTGTTAAATAAATTAACACGTCGGACTTGTCCATCTGAAATTCCAGAGAGTCAAAATTAAACTGGTGTGTTTCGTCACAGACATTACGTTACACGAGATACGTCATAAATTGTGCAATCCATTGAATGAAAAATAAAAGTACGGAAAGCTGGTTTTGAGATAAATTTCAGTGGAAATTCGGCTTTTATTTATATACGGTATATTGATTTGAAAAATAAAAAAATCATTTCATGAATAAATCAAAAAAAGTAGTCCGCCGCGTGTGACAGCTATATTTCAGCATTGTCGAAATAAAGGAAAATATATTTCACAGTGGTTTATTTTAACAATGCACGTCTGACGATGGGATAACACTTAATGTTGTGTTGATGCAATAAGATACCTTGATGCAAAACAAAATCACACAGTTATGTGTTCTGTAAAACATGAGGACATACGTACAGCTCAAAGTTCTTCCTGGTAAAGGCAAACACACGTTGAACACGTACATTAAAATTCAATGTTTGGACGAAACTATTACTAGTACTTATTTAAATCTAAAAATGATGGAAATTTATGAAACTATTTATTGGGAAATATTGGAAATACGTGCAGCATACAGGCCTTGTTTTTATCCGATTAAACAACACAACGTATTCAGATTGGAAATTTTCTCCTTCCAATTGATCGGAGGTATCTGAAGTATTTATGGCCTAGTTGTTTTAATCATATTCCCTGACCTAAAATACTGTTAGGATGTGGAGTAGATATCTTCACCCACGGTCTTCCTGGATCTCTCATTGTGTCAGTGAAGGCGGGCCAGTACTCTAGTTCTAATTATTCTTACTGCAAACGCATAGATCTGTTGAATCAAAGTGTATTGTTTTCATTCCACGAACCTAACCTCATGTCCCGATGGTGATATATCCCCTCCGACGGGGTCGTTCCTATTGCTGTCAAGGTCAAGGTGAATGCCATCGATGACACTGGCGGCGTGCGAAGAGCCCCAGGCACTCGACGGAAGCTTTACCATGCGGCCGTGTCCACCGTCAACCTTGGATACTACATAAAGCTCACCGTGAGGATCGACATGAGGGTTTCGGCATTGTGACCTGAATTGAGAATGTATGCATCTTTCATCCGAAAACCAGACGTGGGTGGAGTCATTGGCATATAAGCTACCGGATACAGGCATCATTTCAGGATTTGAATGGACAATATACCGTAATTCATCCAGTAAATAATCCGATATGCGCAAAATTTGTGATAAAACTGCAATAGTATGTAGCTGTTAAATAAATTTGTTAATTTTCAACTTCACGTTTCGTGAAGAGTAGAAAACGGCATGGCAAACATGCTTCTTAATTCTGATGGACGAAGTTTTTTAACAAATATTTTACTGTAAATAAACCAAAATATCGTTATATTTGTGTAACCTTTGTAATATCTACGAATTGATATTTTCACGTGAAAATAAATTCCGTGAACAAACACGTGTGTATAATATAATTTTAATATAATATCCATCTCACTAATACATATTTGGTTTGTACTGTATTTTTCTTTCATTTACAATTTTACGTTCTCAACTTTCAAACAAAGTTGCGTTTAACTTTCTTAACATAGAAATATAAAGAACAAATCACAGCAGAGCAGCTTTACACAAAAAATAGGGTGTGTTGTGTATATACTGTGCCCATTCAAAGGGAAACTGTTGCTGGAGAAAAGTCGTAATGTTCAACAAAAACATTATAAATATAGAGTCAAATTCTTGGATCAGCCAATACAACATTTTGTGGATTCGATACGGTTGATGGAAACGTACGTGAATTTCAGCGTCGTGTCGAGGTCAACCGTGGCATGTTAGGAGAACGTCGCAGGCTCCTTTATCCGGTAAATGGTGTTGGCGGATGCATGGACATTGCCGCCTTTGTCGGCGACGTAGACACAGAACTCTCGCGATTGGCCTGTAGATCAACGCACAGGGGTAAGCAGACAAAATCAACTTAATGGGTTGAAGGTACAAATCAACTCAATTGACCAGTCGCTTAACAAGCGATCGCTCCGATGTACTCAGCAGATACCGCGATTGATGAACATTAAATACGCGTCAATCTTAATTGTGTATAGAACAATGAATTTCAATATACTGTCCAATAATTATGTTGTATTAATATTTAGGATTGTTTTTCAAATAAACATGTAAACATTATTATTAATTTATTGGCATGTAACATAACACGCGCATTACCATACCTGGACATGGACCACAAGCGATATCCTCCCAGTCGTGATTGGTGGCACAATGGATTGTGATCTTCGCAATCTTGCTACCGTCGTGAGCCGAGATGGCGTAGATACTTCCGCTGTGATCCCCGGAGTCGTTGTGCGTGTACAGAACATCCCGGTGCAGGCGACTGGCGCACAATCCCGAGGCCTCGGCGATATCATTGCTGTTGACCGTTCCTACCTTCACACCGTGTTCAAAGTTTGGCACTGAAGATTGCAAATGTTGTGATTGATAATGTATATTTAGTGTTCAATTTATGTATTGTCCTTGTTCAATACCTACAGTGTGGCCATGTCCTTTTTCGAAATATACAGTGTGATCATGTCTAAGTTAAAAAACTACAATGTGTTCATTTCCCTGTTCAAAACATATATTGCAGTCATGTTAATTTACCAGTCAAAGAAAGGTTATCGGTTATAGTATGAATCCCATTTCCAAATAAGCTTCGACTCTGCCAGGTTGTTCATAGGAATGTGAAGAACATGTAGGAATATTATGCAATTAGTAAGGAGTCTGCTTGGTTTCTTATAACCAAAACATATAACTTGACGCGCACATATATTATTCCAATTATTAAAACACCATTCAAGCAATCATACCGTATCGCCTAGTAGGTCGTCCATTGACGAACAAAATCGCTAAAAAAAGGCAACAATCCAGGATAACAAAGACCGACCGAAGGTAACCATTTTCAGTGAAGTTCTGAACCTTAATTACGACTACATTTAGCGCGACTGACCATTTTATGCAATTCTTAGAAAGAAAATGACTCAGAAGTGTAACACTGTCTTGAAATAATTCTTATCTTTATAAATACAGAAAGACGTGATTCAGAGGTGTAACACTGTCTTGAAATAATTCTTATCTTTATGAATAAAGTCGGTCGTGAAATCATAAGTGACTAAATAAACTCAGTATTAAGTTTATAGTTCATCACTGATGATAATATTGACCTGCACATGCGTGCACGTGTATATGTATACGAAATTTTATGCCATAATTTGTGATGCACATTTTGAAGCGCAAGTATAAAAGCTGTGCAGAAATGTTAAATGATTTTTGTGTTTTATATAATACCAGCTTCTTCCCAAAACATTTGTTCCATGCTCTATTTTTTATAGAACGTTTTTGAAGTGAAAACGAATTTTTTTTGTTGAGCGTTCGATTGCGTTACCCTCGGAAATAATCATTTAGGGTGTTTTTTGTCTGTTGTGTAATTTATTTGTTGCAAATAATGTTATCCTCTTTAAAATTATAAGTTCGTGGCAAAGTGTGATGTTTTGCTAACCTTTAAACTAGTTTCACTCCTCCTGCCGATATAATGTTCCATGTTGTGTTGTATGTATGTTCACGTTATTTATATGCATTGGTCACTTGCAATACTTAAAAGACAAGCGGATAGTTTACGCATTTCACTCGTTGATATGTTTCTGGAGTTGCATTAATGTCCATTTACATATTCAATATAGATAAATATATTTTATATAGATCAAATAAAAAACACGTATTCACCAAAACATATTTTAAATATTGTAAAAAGCAAAATATCTCCACGAAATATTTAATGCAAATGATGCATGTTCTTTTCAATGTCTTCCGAATAGGATAAATACTTTAATTGCGCTTTGATGTAAATCGTTTAAAGTTTAATATTCATAAGTTGAAGGTTTAACCGAGCATGTGCAAAGAACTAAATATTCTGCTAACAAATAGTGAAGAATATTGTGACGAACTCCGATGATCATTTACGAAGCAGGAAGTCCTGTATTCGTTTTGAATGCTAACGGTCACGTAGTTTATCGCAACTGAAATCTTGTGTGTGCCTTTTGTGAATTGAAACCTGTATACAAGTGTGATATGTATACTAGTTTTTTTCTGCTATATAATCCTTAACGATGTAAAACTATGATCAGTATAGTAAATTGGCAAACATCGTTCTTAAAATAAAGTGAAACCAGACACCATTATATCACACTTTCTCGATTTTCATTCAGAGTAAAAGCTCTGAATTCTAGCCCCAAACTATGTAGCTGAAGGTAGTACATTTGACGGCGGGATTTATTAGCGGTTTGTTTATCTTTGTTGAGTGTTATATAGCAACCCGGCGTCGTGTGTTGTCCATCGTATGTCGTGTGTCGTCAAAACTTTGCTTCAAACGTCATCTCCTGCTTAACAGTTATGCATTATGTTCATGAACCTTCACCTTAATGATCAATGGTTGAACTACATAAGCATGGTCGAAATAAGCCCCGCACTGAGGTAACTTGCTTTTCAAATATGTATAAATTGAAAACATGAAACAAAATATTTTCCTCTGAAACTATTTGTCCTGTAATAGCGTTAAGTAGTACTATACCAAGCTTGTTCAAGTCATACCCTTGGATTCAAAATTGATTCCGCCCTTAAGGTAACTGGTTATTCTTTTAGGTATATATGATAATCTTTTTAAATCTTTTCAAACAGCAAGATCCAGAGTTTTGGTATTTGTAATGTAACATTGTATTGTGGATCTCTACCAAGTTTTTTTTTTCCTTAAATAATGCACATAGGGTCAAAATTGGCCCCGCCCTGTGGTAACTGGTTTTTCTAATATGTAAAATGTGAAAACGTAAAAATGTTCTCCTCTGAAACAGCAAGGTTCGGTATTTACTATGTAATAAGGTGTAGTGGTCTTCCATCGAGTTTGTTAAAACCATTCCCATGGCGTAAAATTCCAACATCCTGAGGGTCGCTTGTTTCCCTTACATGTTTGAAATGAAAACTTTCATTCCTTTTCCTTGAGACTGCAGGTCGCAGAAAATTAGTATTTGTTATGTTATATCATAAAATGATCCTATTCTATTGTTTAAATCATGCAACTGGGTTAAAAAAGCTAGACTCGAGGCGGGGGACTTGTTTGCTTTATTTATTCGTAACTAAATCTTTTTTTAATTGTCTCAAGCTATCAAGCTGTACAACGTTTGATTTTATTACATGAATCTAAAACTAGGAACGTTCATAGGGTAACATTGGATTTCGGTATTCGGCGGGGGAATGTAGAATTACCGAAATCCCCGCTATAAGTCTTTTTTTCAACAGAAGTTACCAAAGGGGAGATAGTTGTTGCGTTTTTGTCTGTATCACTGATTTCTACTGTAAGAAAGCACTGTAATTATTTTTTTGACATTAAAGGTTTGTTCAGCGGGAATTTCGGTACCGGCGCGCATTTAAGTTTTTGCGTAGAATTTCCGAAATCCCCGCTAAGCGGCAACTTATGCTGTCAAGAGTGCTCAATAATTAACATAAATATAATTGTTTGTACGTTAACATTCAAAAGAAGCCATACAACAATCATACAAATGACATTTTTTACCCTTTCAGATGTAAATATAGGGGATTTCGGTAGTCGGCGGGCGAATGTAGAATAACCGAAATCCCCGCTACAAGTCATTATTTTTCAACAGAAGTTACTAAAGGGGAGATTGTTGTTACGTTTTTGTCTGTATCACTGATTTCTTCTGTAAGAAAGCACTGTAATGATTTTTTTTACACTTTACGGTTTGTACAGCGGGGATGTCGGTACCGGCGCGCATTTAAGTTTTTGTGTAGAATTTCCGAAATCCCCGCTAAGCGGCAACTTATGCTGTCAAGAGTGCTTTATAATTAATATTAATATAATTTTTTTGCACGTCAACATTCAAGAGAAGCCATAAAACAATCATACAAATGACATTTTTGACCCTTTCAGATGATAATATATGGGATTTCGGTAGTCGGCGGGCGAATGTAGAATTACCGAAATCCCCGCTATAAGTCATTATTTTTCAACAAAAGTTAACAAAGGAGAGATTGTTGTTACGTTTTTGTCTGTATCACTGATTTCTACTGTAAAAAAAGCACTGTAATGTTGTTGTTTTTTACACTTGAAGGTTTGTACAGCGGGGATTTCGGTACCGGCGCGCATTTAAGTTCTTGTATAGAGTTACCGAAATTCCCGCTAAGAGGCAACTTATGCTGTCAAGAGTGCTTAATAATTAACATAAATATCATTTTTTCTGCACGTTTACATTCAAGAAGAGCCAAAAACCAATCATACAAATGACATTTTCGACCCTTTCAGATGTAAACATTTGGGATTTCGGTACTCGGCGCGCGAATGGAGAATTACCGAAATCCCGCTACAAGTCATTATTTTTTCAAAAGAAGTGGGATATTGTTGTTAAGTGTTTGACTGTATCACTGCTTTTTAATATAAAAAAGCTCCTAGATGATTTTTTGACACTTGTAGGTCTTTACAGTTGGGATTTCGGTAACTGACCGTGCTTTGCACTATGAATTCATACTCGTAATCCCAATAATAATGTTTATATTTTAGTTTTTCACTTCCAAACTTGGAAAAAAACAATGTTTCATCAGTGTATTTTGCAATATTCTATTGATTCAGTGTATTTTGCAATATTCTGTCTTAATATCCACAGTATTTTGATAAATACTTAATATTAAAGGGGATTTCGGGGGATTTCGGTAATTACGGGGATTTCGGTATTTCTACACACCGCATGGCATGTGTAGACTTTAATATTACTAAAAATGAATTTTAAAATCTTATCGTCTAAAATAACAAGGCTAAACGGTTCGATATTTGATAAGTAATATTATATATCGACTGTGTGGTCAAAATGAGCCCACATTGGGGCAATAAGTTTTTCTAATTGTACTTAGTAATAACTTCAAAAAATTTACTACCTTAGATTACTGTAGTATCATATTGTGAATTCAGATGAGCGATTCAGGGCCATCATGTCCCTCTTGTTAATAAGTTTATTGCGCATTTGTCTTTTATCTCGAAAGGCTCAACTATCTACATGTGTGTTTTCTTTGATCAAGATCAAATATATTATTGAAAAAAATATACTGCTTTGGTGTGTGTTGCCTATTCTGCACGTACTCGTTATCACGAACTCGGTTAAGTCGAAGTTCCGGTGAAGTCGAAGTAAAGATTTATTCCCGCTTCTTGTGTCATATAAAATATTGTTGTTCATCTCGAAGTTTATCAATCGATTTATCGGATAAGTCAAAGTCATTTTCCAGCCCTTTCATGTATTTTCACACATAATAATGATGTTGTTTTTTATATCGAAGTGTCAACACGTTCCCTGGTAAACACTTGAAAGTTGCCTTATCGTGGACTGTTTTGCAAACATGTCAACATGTCAATAATTAAATCTGTTTTTCTTTAATTCGATAATTAACACGACGCAATGAGGTTGAAAAAAAACGATGACAGGGAAACGCCCGTCCCTGATAAACCTTTGAAGTTTGTCATCTCACTTGAAGCAGCAGACTTGAAGGAGATTCCTAGAAGAAATTTGCCAAATTTGACGAAGTCGATCGCTTTATAACAAAACACTTTCTCTTGAACAGGCTCGTCAAGCAGAAAGGCATAACATCATTTGTGAAAACACTGTGATGTTTACATTATGTGTGCTGTGTTATGTGTGATATGGTTCATTTGTTTGTCTTTTAAATGTCATTTCTATTATTGGTGAGATAGGATGCAATAAATCTAGTATTGTGTACTGATATGTTAAAAACGTTCTACATAATAAAACAAATTTTGTTATTGATTTTTGCGATAAGTTAGCAATATAGACATTATGTCTGTATGGGACTGGGGGACTTCGGATAGGTCGGAAATGTCGGATCGCTAGTGTATTCCTGTCGACTTCTTGTCACAATATACTAATTCAAATTCTTATGAAATTAAATCTAAAACCTTCAACTTGAGTAAAAAATAAAATCAACATTTTGCACGTAGGGCCCCCAATAACCATACATTTTCTTATAGAGCATTCTGAGCTGAAAACAAGAAATAAAAAAGGTATGTCGTGTAAGAAAGACACGAATCAAGTTTTTTGCAACGTATTTCCGGCTACTTTTTAGTTGATTGTAACCCGCATTCGCGCAAGTTTCCCGCTGTAGCATCCAATTTTAAATAACAGTGATTTTTTGGTGAACATCAATTCTTTCCATTCACACAGGTCAAGACAAAGAATAACACAACCAGTTTCATTAACTGAAAAGATGTCTTCCAGTAAATCAGAATTATCTTTAGAGATAAAAGCATTGCACATCTAAATTATTTAGTATAATGTTACATTTAAAAAAGGTACCGTAGTACAGCTGCGTTGTATACATGTCAGAGTAAACATTGCGCCGCCTAGATTACAAAACGAGCGACAATCATTAGCAACCACAAACATGTTACAGTTTGCGGCCGTATATTTCTCTTTTGTGCAGTAGTTTTCGCAGTTCATTGGGAAAAAACGCCTTACCTGCCTTAAATATTTTGTGCATGGGAAATTAAGTAAATTAGTTGCGTTTGTTGAAGTTGCCAGTGTTTGTCTGCCTTGACAGTGAAGGAATGATCAAATATTGGCTGACTTCGGCACTTTCCAAGTAGTTTGACTGTTGGCACAACAGTCAAATGGGATAATTTAAGAAATCGTACGGGAACTACTTCTTTATGTAAAGGCTTCGAGTCAGTGAATTGGTGTATACACGCGCATTGCTTGAGGCACGATACGTGTTTATGTTATCTATGCAATGAAAGTAGTCCATATAGACATTTTCGTATTAGCAATATTCTGAAAACCAACAATTGCGCGTATTATTGTTTTTTGTTTTTGTTTACTTCTCGCCCACAGTCTTTATACGCTGTCAGCGTGTCGAGTTTCTTTATTGCGCGCATGATTTAACCATTTAGACGAGTTAACCAGAAGGCGCTTTTCATTTAATTTAACCAATCATGTGTTTATACTTCAGTAAGAAAAAAGCACATTACTGCGTAGTCCAATACATTTTTTTCCAACCAACCACATATTCCAACAGAAATGCGGATCATTGTATGTTTATGCAACTTGTACAGTTTATTTATCCCTTTATTCAATATATTATGTTGTGAATGTATATAGAGAATACTAGGTCGGTGCCGAATAAAGCGAAGTTTATTTTGCGAGGCTTAGAAAATCTGAACCACGAGCCTTGGCGAGTGGTTCAGATTTTCGGGCCGAGCAAAATGAACTTCGCTTTATTCGGCACCGACCTAGTATTCGATTTATCCCATCAATATTCTATTTATCATACATTGTTTTTATATTTAATTGGTTTCTTATGCAATCAAACATCAAAATCAGATTAAATTGACTGAATCTAACCTTGCGTAGTAATTTTTAAATTGTGTGTGATCTTTTCCGTTTACGCCACTCGAAATAGTCCTTAAGCATTCCATGCAAAAGCAGAGTAACAAGACAAAATACCGCTATATGCCTCGATTCAAATTTAATCAGCATTCCAAATGTTACACACTCAAGTAGAACACAAACGCTTTTGTTCAAATTAAAATTCTAGTTTCACCACTGCAATAAACAAAAGAATGGCTGCCATTTTGAACTTACGTCAGGCATGATTCAGCATTTATCCTCGCCGATAATGTAAATTTTAGTCTATAAACAACTCTTCTTTTTACATACTTTTTACTTACTGGCATAACAAAGTCAAACATCTACTGCTTCTTGTTCTACTCACTTAAGTTATGTAACTACCATATTTATTTTCGTCAGTTTTGTTTGGCGAGTTAAAACTTCCGCACATAAAACAACATTGATTTCTTCATCGCCATTTGGTATAAAAACACGCTTACCTCAATCAGTCAATGGCAACTTTAATTCAATCATAATAAAAATAAAGTTACAACGATATGCACTTCCATTTTTTGTTGAAAAGACGACGAAAAAAAAAACAAACAAAAACCAAAAAACGTTCGAACTAGTATCTTACCTTTAATTATCCTTTAACATCCATAAATAATCCATTTAACACAATAATTGACGATTTTGCATTTATGGTCTTTAATAATTATTTTAGCATAGTTAAATAAAGACCCTTATGCCATCCTATCACTAGTCTATATCTATTCAAATGTGTTTATGAACTCGATAAACTTTCCACTTCGTCACACGCTACGTCATGATGACGGTCATGTACTCTACATTTCTCAAAATTAAACTGTTGTGTTTCGTCACAGAAATTACGTCACACGAGATAAACGTCATAAATTGCGCAATCAATAATGAAAAATAAAAGTACGGAAAGCCGGTTTTGAGATAAATTTAAGTGACAATTCGGCTTTTATTTATATACGGTATATTGATTTGAAAACGCAAACATTCATTTCATGTATAAATCCAAAAAAAGTAGTCCGCCGCGCGTGACAGCTCTATTTCAACACTGCTGAAAATAAACGAAAATATATCCCACAGTCCTTTATTTCGACAATGCACGTCTGAGGATGGGATAAAAATATTTATTATATTAATTGTATTATCAATAAAAAAACTGTGAATTTGGGTGAGCATTTAGGCGTATGAAGTTTTCATAGAGTTTCAATTTGGTTATAACGCTTTACTTCGATAGCGATCCTTTTTAAGACTATGCCATAAAGCACGGATCGCGTCAAGTACATTTTTAACGTTGCATAATGACACCATAACAGTTTACATATTTATGAATCCGTAATTGCCATAAGATACGTTATTATAGAATGGCCTCGGCCTATTAAATCGCTTTCAAGTAAGACATACCGCGTATAGTCGGAATTTAACACATCATAAAATTCATTAGCACAAAGTTGGCGATGATAAGTGGCTAATTATAGACGCAGTAGTCTACCTTGAAGTTGTATACACAGTAAATTAAACTTACACTTTTCTTTTCTTTTTTGTTCAGAGTTTATTTGCAGGTCCATGCGCGCCCCTTCACGGAGTCAATTTAGCTGGACCTGGAATTAAACGTACACAGCAAGGCTTGTCACTATATATACACAAAGATTGTGCTGTGTCGCATGTTTGTATACACGCGTGTTTTCTTATACATCCTAAAGTTACCGATGTATTGAACCGACCATGTATATTGTACATAACCTGATCAATTCGTATGCCGCGCTTGTGTTTGTTCTGTGTTAACATTGTTAGAAGAAATAACAATATGATTCGGAATTTGGACAAGAAGGTTACAATTCAGCGAAATCTTTAATTGGGCAGACAGTTGAAGGTGTGTTCTGTCGTGCGTTTTTATAGGATTTATTATTTATTGTTATTATTATTATTATTCAAATAACTGCTACTGCTGATGCAACATGTCTTTGCTAACAACTGAAGTTAATCGATACATGTACCTGTTATAAAATTCAAATCCGACAACATTTGATATCTATGATAAATACCGGTAATCTCTCTTCTAAAACAGAACAATTTGAACACGTTTATTACGCAGCAAAAACACGTTCATTGTAATACTTTATTATGCAAAGTTTGTATATTAAATCAACAAAGAGTATAGGGTTGTTGCGATACTATTTATATTTTCTTAATATTGCTAAACAAACTGATGGAATGTAAAGCTCTAAATTGAAACTATAGGGTGCGATTTAATTTTTAATAATTTTGTTTCTTTTCGAGAAGACTATCTATGAACCAAACTGCACATGGACTGTTCATATTAAATGAAGTAGTCAAGTTAAATAATTTACAGACTTGCTTTTATTCTGATGCAATTTTTAAATGTTTATATCTAATTGTATTATATTACTTTATTGTCGCAGTGGTTTGGATTACTTTGTAAGTTTAAATAACTTAACGAATCATCCTACTTATAGTATTCTTATTGCTTTAAATTATTTTTGTGTGTTCTTAGCCTACTTATAGACACCAGGTGAAATAACGTACACTTGACCAAATCGTGTAGCGGAAATTGATTTTAAATATTCATATTTACAATAACGGAGTGCCACGAGAATAATAAGAAAATTGTGTCCGAGGTTAACATAACCGCCATATGGAACATAGCTGATCAAAGAAACGGGATATGGCTTCGGGGGATATAGAAATGTAAGTACGCATTAATCACACATGTCATTGCAAAATTATTATCTTGTCATATGTATCGGTATTTTTTCCCATTTTCCTATATAAATTTCGGGCAGTTGTATATTGCAGTAGCGAAGCGTGGGTTAAAAAAAATGTTTCACACTTAGACAACTGTGTCAAAGTAGTTTTAACTTAGTTGAACGATGTATAACTTGAAATTGTATGACTTAATTGTACCTAATAAAATGCGTATCATCGATTTTTTTTTTGATTTTTTTTTATTATGTATAATAAAAAACCGGTACGCGATATCCAAGTTTTGTTAAAGCGGGACTGTACGATTTTGTCAAATATTGATAATTTATTTGTAAATGTGTTAAAAATTAGTATACATATATTTCAATATAAATTAAAATAAAAGTTAAGAAAAACATGTGTCGAAAAATGCGAAATAAGCCAGATATTTAAATCTGAAAGCTTAAATGGCTGGAAGCCAAATAAGCCAGCATGTATATCATGCATGTACGATGTGAATCTAAGTTTAGTTTTACGGATCAAGCCGACTGTTGACGAGTGCGCAGAGTAGTTGATTTGTTTCAAAATGGCGCAGCCCATGGATTTAATCAAGCGTAAATCTAGCAGACGAAAAAACCAGATAAGACGGATAACGCTAAAAAATACGACACAAAACCAACAAAGAGTGTATATAGGCTCATGTATAGAAAGTTCTTTGTGTAGTTCGGGAAATCACGATTAATACCGGAATTATCCGTAACTCTCCGGTGCTAATAAAAAGACGAATGCTTCGGTTATTGTAGGATAAAATGTACGAAATATCTTCGTCACAATCGGCTCGGGGCGCTAATTTGTTTTTGCTGCATTTTATGAAATTCGTCTTCAATGTAAAAAAACATCTTGCCTATTTTGTGTTATTGTAACATATTATTATCAATATATTACAATTTAACACATCTCAAAATCGTACAGTCCCGCCTTAAGGTAGTATTTTACTATCACA
The DNA here is from genome assembly GCA_007657795.1 of Dreissena rostriformis. Taxonomy (NCBI): domain Eukaryota; kingdom Metazoa; phylum Mollusca; class Bivalvia; order Myida; family Dreissenidae; genus Dreissena; species Dreissena rostriformis. The sequence goes on from VMBQ01000156.1 coordinate 140,681, forward strand.
TAGTAGTAAAATTATCAATTTTTAAGCCAAACTGCAGTATACTGAGTATGGTTTGAAATGCATCCATAAATTCAGTAACAAGTACTTATCATGTACGTTATAATCATAAAACTTTGCGAATCATGCAACTAAACTGTGCAAACAATACTCAAAATACTCAGAACGTGACTCAGCCTAGTCGCACAGATACGATTTACCTTAAAGATCACTCCAGTGAACGATGTGATTGCGATGTGGTTAGATATAGATTTATTTCGATGTTATCTTTCCCAATGTCGCTAACAATCTTGATTTAACACAGGTCTACCTGCCTAAATATCTACTTAAATGTATAAGCTAATCCGTCTATAGAGCTGTGCTACGAATGCACACTCAGTTGTAATAATATCTGTAGTTAAACCTTGATTGGTGATACTCTTGCCGTTTTGAACTTTAAAAGAATCTTAAATATGATAATTGATTAGGTCGGGTTCGTGATCATTCCGATTCATGATCAAATATTGTAATTTGAGTTTCTCTCACTAAAGCACAGGGCTAACTGATGTTTATACGGTCAATTCGACTTAACAATTAAAAAAATGGAATATAAAGAAAAAAAAATGATTGCATAACCAATGAAAATTCGTTATCCAAATTAGCAAATTTCGATTAAGTTCAAATTGTCTTGAATTAGAAGTTGGCATATATAATACGATAACCCGAGAAGAACGGAAGTGTAAACTTTATAACCACATTGTCATATTTGACATATTTTACATCTATATACACATACGAGTTATTCATTATTACAAATTGAAAAAAAAAGTTCAATCGACCAGAAAAATCCAATTGACCAACTTTGACTAATTTGCAAAATTTTGAGAGATTGATCTACAAATTGCATGAACAAGTATAAAATAGTGGGTATTAATAGCTTAAGACATTATTGACAACATGTCTGTTTAATTTATATTATCAATATTGTTTAATTAAGCATGGAATATTAATCGAAATTGGGAGTAAAGTTCAATCGACCAGTATTGACCAATAATGACCACTTTGGGAGTATTGACCGGGGCGGTTTTAACCAGTAAAAACCGCCGGTTAAAACCGGGGGCGGTCGATTGGTGCCAACCCTGTCACACACACAATCAAACATGAATCAAATTTGAATTTGTTATGCCCCCTTCTTTGAAGAAGAGGTGGTATATTGTTTTTGGCCCGTCTGTCATTCTGTCTGTCCCAAAACTTTAACCTTGGTTAAAATTTGGTCATAACTTTTGCAATATTGAAGATAGCAACTTGATATTTGGCATGCATGTGTATCTCAAGGAGCTGCACATTTTGAGTGGTGAAATGTCAAGGTCATGGTCATCCTTCAAGGTCAAAAGTAAAAACAAAATACAAGGGAAGTAATAAGCTTTAGATGGAGATAATGTCTTTACCTGCCAAATGATAAATAGAAATGTTCTTTCAAAGCGGCGCAGTAGGGGGCATTGTGTTTCTGACAAACACATCTCTTGATTTGTTTCAAAATAAATAGTCTTATATTACACAAATGACTACTGATCTTAACTCTACAACTCGAAAACATTCTCATGATTCTCGTAAATCGAGATGTTATACGTTATAATGGCTAGTTTTTATGATTGTGTTAAGATATCGAAGGTTGTGAACAGTCCTTAATGATATTATTTTGCACTGTAGGCATCCCCGTAGGTTCTTTTTTAAGCATTGCGATTGATTGCATTTATACCAATACCTTAATGATTAAATATCCATTCTGAACCAAACTTCTCTTTATCAGACATATCATATTAATTAAAACATTATTCAGTTTATAACATATATAAAAACGTCTGTAGTTTCCACTTTCTCACTAGACCGATTTCCAGATCGCATTGATTATTTTTTTTTGTAGTACCCTGCTGTTGAGCAGTTATGGCTTACGGTACAGATAAATCCTAACACAGCTTTGTTGTCCGGTAACAAGCTGCAAACTTCCTGCCACGCATTCCATATTTACACTACGATGGAGATTGAAATGACAGAACATATCCTTTTGAAAACCATTTGCTTTAATATTCATCAAAACATTATTTTCTCCATTGCATACAAAGGCAGCGAACCGTTCAATGAATTATTGCAAATGGTAATACAAGTATTAATAGTTCATGGACAAAATAAATTAAAAATATGGATTTCCAAATTTTCTGCAGTATGCCTGGTTTTCGTCGATTATTTGTCATTGCAGTCTTTTGAATATGCCTTGCAGACAAAAACGTAATTAAAATTTGATTATCAGACACACATACCATATCCATTATATCCTGATTGTCATGCATAATTATATTGTTGCACATAATGTATTCCATCATAACCTGAATTGGTAGATGATTTATTGTAACGAAGACAGTAATTAATATTCACGTAAGTAAATATTTGTAGTTTCCACTTTCTAACCTATCGAACGATTCCCAGTTCGCTTTGATCGCATGATTATTATGTTTTAAAATGCTCCAGTTTGTTGAGCAGTGATTATTTACGGTCCATATCAAACCTAAAACAGCTTTGTTCGTCTGATAACGCGAGACAAACGTCCTGTTATGCAGTCCGTATTCACACCACAAGCATTGCAATTGTACCGATCATTGTTGATCAAAATGACAGAACGAATCCGTTTGAAAACACGATGCCTTAACATGCACAATTAATTATTTTCTCAATTGCAAATTACGACAGCTAACTGTTCAATTAATTATAATACATGTTAATAGAAGTATAAATATTGCATGGATAAAATGAATTAAAAAATATGGATTTTAAATTTGTTTTCGCAGTATGCCTGATTTAATTTAATTTAAATTCGATTATCAAACACTGAATTGCTGACTAGGCTAAGATTTTCGCCGCATGCGTACATTAATCGCATCCAAATTAAATAAGTATAATGCAATCCTAGAATGACCAACTGTGTCACCATGATTTATTTCTGTCGTTACATACCGTTTCATAAGAATATGTACATATTGTCTCTGCAGTTTTCATCAATTTATGCAAATGTTTGTATATCAAGAAGTTTCGAAATTGTGTATTATAAAACTAATACATCGTTGCACATACCACAATAACCCATATTGCATTTTGTCGTGGAGAAATGTGTTAGCTTGAAGACTGTAATTTATTTTCACCTCATTAAATATTACTTTTATGCTGCCCAAGACATTTGCCGTTTACGAAACACTATGTTGTTTATTAAAACATCACTGAGTTTATAATAAATATCAAATATGTTATTAGTTTCCACTTCTAACCGAGCGACTTTCTCATTATGCGTAATAAGCGTGACTATTTTTTTTTTAATTGTACCCAGTTTTGTTGAGCAGTTATGGTTAACGGTCCAGATAAATCCTTAAACAGCTTTGTTGTCCGATAAAAAGCTGCAATTTTCCTGCCACGCATTCCATATTTACACTTAAATGGAGATCGAAATGACAGAACGAATATTTTTGAAAACACGGCGCCTTAATATGCCGCAATACATTCATAATCTCGATTGCGTTCGTGGCAGCTAACCGTTCAATTAATTATTGCAAATGTTAATACAGAATACATATTGCATGGTGAAAACCAATTAAAAATATGGATTTATCATTTTAACGGAGTATGTCTGGTTTCTGCCAATGATTTGCAAGTGAGTGTTTGAAATAATATTTGCAGAAATAAATTAATTAATGGAATATGATTTGCAGAAATAACTTAATTAAATTTAAAATTGTAATCATCAGATAATGATTTCCTAAGTAGACAACGCTGTTCGAAGCATGCTTGCGTTAAACACATGCAGATTTATATAAGAAGATTTTGGTTAAATCATTAATATTGTTTCCACAAATAATAGTAACATATAGTGGACAAAAATTAAAGCTTAGTTAAGATTCTGCTGTAATCCTCATGAAAGCGTGTTGGTGCTTTTTTCATATTTTATATTTGTGTATATTTGTTGCCAATTATGTGGCGATGTATTTATGCTTACACAGAAGTGAATTATGAAAGAAAATTATGGTATTGAAAAAATATACATAATTATGTAAAACTAGCTGAATGTTGAACCAAAATAATTTAACTTAAGCATACACTTTACTAGCTTATTATAAGCTTTACATTGAACCTTAAGAAATTCAAATTTAGTTGCACACTGGAAGTATCGATACTTTCGATTATCCATGTAGTTAGTTACTCATTGAGGATGCACGTTTAGCCTCAGAAAATATAGAGATGTTGTTGTTATGTTCACAAACTCTATCACAGGCTAAACGCCCATAGCATGTTCCTGATATTCACCGTAGGCATTATGATTGCAGAAGACATTTCCTTGACCGCTTCATTAACCATGTCGTGAATGGTTTCGTCCACGAAATAATGTGTCCCGACAATGGAGTTGCTTTCAGTGATTGTAATTAAATCGTGATATCGTAAATGCACGAATGAAAGATGACCAAACTGTTTAGCCTAATATGCAAATATTGTTGAAGACAAACTCTCCAAAAGCAGTGTTATTGTTTTTTTTTAAGTATATGGCATATCTATAACTCCTGTCTTATAGTAAAAGGTTATATTTATTTGCAACCAATAACATAAACTGGTATAATTTATATTTTTCACATGCTATACCTTGTTTCCCATGTAATATAACCATTACGTAGTTTTTTACATAACAAATGTGTAATACTTATAGGTTATTAGACGTTTCACTGTACAATACGGAGATATATTTGGACGAGCACACAGTTTGAAGTCATATTGGACGAGCCGTTAGGCGAGTTCAATATGTCTTCAAACTGTGTGCGAGACCAAATATATCACGTATTGTACAGTTTAAACGTCTAATAAACTTTTAATTCTATATCCCTTTCTAACGCTCTTTTGTTTCTCTTGAAAATATATTACCGAATCAGCTGTTCGTATTTTTTTTCATTCACCTGATTACGCAATTTATGACGTTTCTCGTGTGACGTCATTTCTCTGACAAAACATACTAATATATTGCATCTCTGCATTTTAGGGACAACACTAATCATTGTGGATGTGTTTGTGTTTAATAGTAAATTAATAATAATAATAAAACATTTAAACGTCGAACGAATCCAAAACGTATCTCGGATTGTGTGTTTGTATTGCATAATTGTTAACTTCGATAGGAATAAAACAACTCGCTCCGACAGGATTACGAATTCGTAAATCGTGTTTTGGGTCAGAATGGTTAGCATGCGATACAAACGCTATCAAAAAAGTGTGGATTAAAATACATTTCGATAAAGGGATGGAAGAACAGAAAATGGAAGTGCATAATTATCATTGAACTGTGTTGTTATAAGCATTGGATTAAAGCTGTCATTGACCCAATAAAATTATTAAAAAATGAAATAAAACAATAAGATTAAAGTTTAAAAAAAAAAATACCAAAAATGTCTGAAATCAATTTCAGTGTTAATTGGATAGAATTGGATGCATCTGAAACAGAAATTGAAAATCCTGACCCTAGTTCTGGAAACACAGCAATTGTGGATTGTCAAATGCCTGAAATCATTGAGTTGAGTGCAAATGAAATAAAGAGTTATTTGAAACTGAACTTAACCCATTTGACAATGTAAATGAACCTATGGAAGCACAAATTAATCATGACATATCACAGCAGCCACCTGAACATGAGCTTGACAACAAAACACATGATGCCCTTTTGACTTCCAAAAGCAATGATTTCTTTGAGACTTGAACACTTGATGATGTTAAAAAACAAATTGAAATGTCCCAAAACAAAAATACTTTAAAAAAGACCCTAAATGACTTAAATTTAGAAGATTTCTATCAACAAAGCAAGAAAACAAAAATATTCATGAAATTGCCCCAGACATACTGGATGAATATGTTGCAAATTACATTCTGTCAGTCAAAAAGGGCGATGAAACGGAATATGAACCAACTACAATACGGAATATGATATCAAGCATTGAAAGACACTTAAAAAGACATAAATATCCAGTCAAAATTATGAATGAAAAGGACTCCAACCACTTTCAGCTCACAAGAGATGCCCTCCGGGCGAAACAAAGAAGCTTAAAGAAAATGGGAAAAGGGAATAAACCCAATGCTGCAAGTCCCATATCTGATTACGAAATAAGAATTTTGTTCGAAAAGGAGGTATTAGGAGGGAAAACACCAAAATCACTGTTGAACACATTGTGGTCCAATAACTGCACTTTCCTCGGACTAAGAGGCACAACAGAAAATTACAATTTAAGGTATATATATAATTACATGATGATATATCTAACAAGAGATTTGTTTGTCAGAAACACAATGCTACTGCGCCGCTTTTATTTTTTTTACATTTGACCTTGAAAAATGACCTTGACCTTTAACCACTCAAAATGTGCAGCTCCATGAGATACACATGCATGCCAAATATCAAGTTGCTATCTTCAATAATGCAAAAGTTATGACCAATGTTAATTTTTTCGGACGGACGGACAGACTGACGGACAGTTCAACTGCTATATGCCACCCTACAGGAGGCATAAAAAGACTATTAAAGCCACACACCTTATTTGGCATAGTAAATTTAAGTATAAATAAGAAACATATTTTATCTATGCCAATTGGAATATATATGTTGGTAACAAGGTAGAAATCCGTCTTTTTGCGCTTTAAAATTAAAAAATAATCGCGTTTGTCGAAATGGACGTATAATATAGAAATCCTACTTTCGGTTTTAAAAGCGGTAATTCCCGGTTGAAAAATAATAAATCACTTGCTAACTAGGCTATAGATTTAATAAAAATTGTGCACACTTTCAAAATGCATCTATATGTATTGATTAACATGTACTTCATTTCAAGGTGTGTGGCTTTAACAATTAATTAAAAAAATGCATTATCTATATAAATAGATATAGACAATATTATGTGAGTTTTGGATAAATATCAAGTTTATCATGCAAGGCTTAGAACCATGGAAGCGCAAGGCTTGCCGAGCGCTACCATGGTTCGTGCCGAGCATGATAAACTTTATCTTATTATTTCCTCCCTTTTTCCATTAATAATTATCAAATATCGCATGTTTGACGCATTTATTCTTGCGTATTTGACAAAAACAGATTCTCCATTTTTTGGAAAAACCCCAAAATGATCTAAAAATAGGGATAGTATGTAGCTCAAGTTTATACGATCGTTGTTATACTATAGATTTTTATCTGGTAATAGGATAAAATTCAATGTGAAAGTTATCATATGCAATTTTTCTGCCGAGACTTGAACTCGGATCTCCATATCATAAAAAAGAATGGTGTTCTTCATTTAACTACAGAAATTACTTTACAATGATAACAATACACATGTTATTAAATTGTATTTTGTAATTGAAATAGCTGAATATTTTTGTAATCACTTAAAAAAATAAGCATCCAGTTTCACATATTTACATGAGTCCATACCAGCACATTCTTGAAATCAAATAAAAAGTCAGGGCTTTTTTTTTTCCTTATTAGAGAATTGCCGTGAACGGCAAATTCACAATTTTGACACGGCCATTTCACAAATCTAACAAGGCCACAAAAACGGCCATTTTTAACTGTGAAATCGGACATTTTGTGCTCAAAACTGTCAAAAACGCTCACAATTTAACGACGTTTCATTTGAGTGTCATTGCTTTCATTGGTGTACGTATAGTCGCAATTTATGCCCAAATATTGTCCCTGAACTAAAAGTTGTTACTTGTTGAAAGAAAAAAAACGTCCAAACAATGAAAATATGATTTTAATGCATTATTTAAAGAAAATTAAGTTTGATGCAAGTATTAAACATGCTTTTACTGTACTTATTCTTAACAACACGAATTTCATAAAAAAAAATACAAGTTAGCGACTCAATTCTTCACAATTTTTGGAAGTTCGCGACTCAATTTTTAAACAATGTTTAGAAGTTCGCGACTAATTTTTTCACAATTTTGAAAAGTTCGCTTCCCTTTTTTTCACAAAGTGAGGGGCCAAGGCCGCTTTACAAAGGAAGGAAAAAAGCCCTGAAAGTGAAACATGCAATTTAAAAAAAATTATCTTATTTTTTTTTAAATATAAAATATAAATAAATAAACACAAATAATTATATAAATTTAAAAAAAAAGGAACAATGTTTTTAACGATTATCATTTTGAAATATAATAAGCATAAAAAAAAAAACATTTTTTTTACAGATGGGGAGACATAACATTAAACTGCGATTCAGAAGGGCAGGAATACCTGCAACTAAACGAGAGACAAACGAAAACTCGCACTGGCGACAGTCTTTCCGATACTCGAGCGCTGAAGCCAAAGGTCTGGGCTGCTGACAACAAAGATAGGTGCCCCGTGGAGATGTACAAACTCTTCAAAAAAAAACGACCACCTGGATTTTCAGAGCCAGAACATCCCTTCTACATAGCCCCTCGAACATGTGCAATTACATCGAGAGAAGACCAGTAGTTTACACGAAATCCAGTAGGGGTGAAAAAACTTGGAAAAATAATGAAAACCATGCGCTTAGAAGCTGGCCTCGACAACAATAAAATACTGACAAAACCATGCAACCCGAAAAACACTTGTGTCAAAACTTAGAGATAGTAGAGTGGCGCCCACTGACATAATGCAGATCAGCGGACATAAAAACATTCAGTCGGTTCTTAACTATTCAACTATGTCGGAAAGTAAACACAAGGAAATTTCTTCCATTCTGACTGCAAAAAAAACAAAAATGAAACACCCTTACCTGTCAGATCCCATACATCTACAAACACAGAGGTATCGTCAAACACAACAGCTCCTTCGATTATGTCTCCCTCATGTTCAATTTCATTTCGTTATGTTACTGTTAGCTACTCCACCCACCAACAACTTGAACAAGACACATGTCACGACGTGGTATTTCCAACACAAAATAACACAAATGTATGCATCGCCAACGCACAAAACAACAAGTTGCAGTCACTGTTTGCAGGTGCAAACGTCTCGATTCTAAATTTCAACGTGTATATGGCCTAAAAAGTGTGAAATGTTTAAATTCCACATCAAAATGCTCTTCGCTATCAACCGTAGCAAAATCACATGTGTGTACATGAACACTGACCTTCACACTTTTTTTTTAGAACGTGTTGTTTATTTCTATACATTGTATTGTTCAAATTGTTGACTTATAGTTATCATTGTGACTTCTATACTTCAATATGCTTTTTTTGTTGGTGTTAAATCGTTAATAAAGTTGGATGCATTTCCGCAGCAAAGAACTATTTTGTTGTGCACATGTAGTGCTTTTCAATGGCGGTTCTACGGTCATGTACTTTTTAAAGGCACTGTACCAAGTTTTAGATGCTTAATAACTGCTTGTGACTATAATTAAGATCAAATCAAGTGGAAACAGGATAAATAGAATACATGGTAGGTGCCGGGATGGAGAAAGTTCGCCCTATTTTCATTTTCTAAGCCTCACCGGATAAACTTTCTCCATCCCGGCACCAACCATGTATTCTCTATATGAATTCCCGACAACAAACGTCCTAAACAAACAACGCTGCCGGTTAAACATTGAACTAATGCTTGTTACCTGTTTGTTCCACAGAATATTAAAACACTCAATATAATCATACTACCATTAAATATGCATTGGTCCACAAGCTGACAGCGAAAATGAAATATGTATCAAGGGATTTTAATGTACACTGTTCATAGTTGCTCAACGCCGGTCTGGAGGTGTTACATTCATAATTGCATGAATTAGATTCGTATCGTCATGACATAATTCGGCTTGTTAGACAGCATAACTATTTTGCTAAGCTAGTATACATGTATATTTATATTTATCTTTTTGTAAATAATATTTTACTAAATGTTTGGTAAAAAAAACTATGTTATTTGCGATGAAACAAAAATATCGTTCTTTTCGTTTTTTTGTTTCATAATTTAGAAACTAGAATATAGTAAGATTTACCCGAAACAATTTCATGGTTACTGTATATTTATGGCGACCAGCTTTTAATTATCAATGTATGGTTATTCTCGGAGACTGGTTTGAGATTGGGTGTGTTACATAGAAAGTTATGCGCATCAGAATACTATCTGACAAGAAAACGGTCATGCAAAATCAACTGAACTTAAAATGTTGCGTTTAGGCAAATACATTCTAGTAATAGAAACATTAATGTGATATAGATATAATACCAATACTATAATCCTGCTATATCCTAGACGGAGAACAATTAAGATATCTTACAATTTCATATTTTCAAATACATAAATGTAGAGGTTGGTCGAATGATTCCACTATCTTCAAGTAAATTGAGAAAAACATCGGAACTCTATTATTCTTTCTGAATCAGTGATGGTGAAGCAACGTTAGTTCTTACATTGATAATTTAGTGTTAAGAATTAACTGCGACTAACATGGTGCATGTTGCCTCCATCGTCTTCATTCTTATACCGCTCTCGGTTTGAAAAGCAGAATTATCGGAAAAGGATGAGAGAAGTTCATCGTTTTGAAAGACTTTTTATGTCTGCTTTGGAGGTATGTCTGCAGTTATCCGATACGACAATAACAATACTTGCACTGGTTCTGTAATCTAATAAGTGCTTTTTGTGACTGAAAACGCCTTTGAAATATTTCAGAACGATTGGAAAATATTTGCTGGTTTTCAGTTACGAGATTTACAAGTAATTTAATTAAAACGGCGTACCCGATTCGACGAATTAATTAGGACGATTTTATTTTAGTCGAAAAGTGCTCTCGAGAGTATTTGGAATAATATACTCGTGGGTCGTGTTTGTTATTGAATTTGTGTAGGTTTGTATGTTTTATGGTCTAAAAGATGTATAAATTTGAAAATAAGTTTCTATTGGGGTTTACAGTCCAACTTACATCTATTATCAGTTCTGATACGCAGGCATAACAACGCCGGTGTATTCATGTGGATCAGACCTCAGTGCTCAATGTTTGGAATAAACGGATATTATGTTGTCTGTTTGGTCATTTTTCTGCAAGGTCTATCATCTGTCTAAGAGACTATCTGATCTGGCGAGAGCCTACAGAACTGACAATGATGGAATAAATGCTATCGCTAATTCGACGCAATGTATTACTGGTTGGAATAAATATCGATAAACAAAAACGAGCTGTCGGGTGTTCAATATAAACAAAATGTTCTGCAAGTGCATTTGAGTTATGGAGTTGGTTGTGTTCGAGTTTAGTATACGTTTAAATTGCCATTCATTGAGGATTGCTCGAATGTGAGTTGGAGATAATTGTGTGGATTGGAGTCTTTAATAAACAACAACTGTGTTTTGGTGTGCAAATCTTCAAAATGGAGATTTTGTTTGGTTGTGAAGTAAATTACATATAGTAATGTTTTACCGATAAGATAACACATGCAAAACATACACAATTTACTTGTAATGGCAAACGAAAATTTTGCTTTAAACTATGGGCTCTTCCATTTTATAACATTCTTGCTAGTGCGAATGCTGTTTTAATTAACTGTTAAATATCTTTCAAAAATGTTTATTACAGTTAAGTCAGTTAAACATTGTTGTTGTTTTGTTCTGTGACAAACTGTTTTCTGGTTTGAAGACAGTAAGGATATCTTTCTTAAATGAAGCGATGAAACAATAAATTAAACTCACGCGTGAACTTTTGTTCAATTTAACCTCACAACTCGAAAGTATATTTCAATTTGTTTAATTCATTGAGATTTTCTTGTCCAGGTTAACTATCGTTGAAACCTATATCGATCGCAAATGTAGGACGTGCATGCTTTACGCGAGGGAATAGGTACTGAGAGCTTATTGCTTGGAAATAACTGCAATCATCATATATGTGTTTGTGTCAGATAATTCTCCAATGCCTCCATGACATTTGATCGCACGTGAATAATGACGTCATATGGCACGCATGACACGTGTGACGAAATACCGGAAGTTGAATTCGTAGGAACTAGCAGGACTCCAAAAACTCTCAGGTGAGTAACACAATCAAAATAAAACTTTTTCATTGAAACGTAAGAATTGACGTAAACGCTGTTTTAATCTCAAAAGTTAACCTCAGTATGTCAATGCCGGATTCTAAAAAATGTTCTAATTTTAGCTGGATTTTAAGTAGTTCATATGTTAAAGTTGTATTCAAAAATGGAGTATTTAAATCACCTTTTGAAATGAAGAATGATGCTGTTCATAATAGCAAACCTTATAAACTGAGTAGATTGATTTGTTTTCATTATATAAATGCTTATCCTATATTATACGTCAACATGCTGCATATTTTTCATTCATTGCTGATCAATTTAATCTCATTGGAATCTTCATAATACAGCATTATTATTATTATTATTATTCGTTGTGTTTTTTTTGTGTGTGTTTTTTTTTTTTAATTGAAACCTTTGCATTAGTATAATGTGACTTGCTGTCGAAGTAAACATACAAATACCAAATCATACGAAAGGAATAAACAGTGAAATAAGCCATCGAAAAACCGCTCGTGTCCGTGTCATAATGAGTGCAGAATCCTTGTAGTTCCGCTGCGATAGTCCGTTCGTTTGATCAGTTTCTAGTCTCTCTGACTTTTATGCCTGGCCAATTGCATACTGTTTACCCGACTTTCACTGAAAGTCTTACGAATCTGAACATATACAAGTTATTAAAGTTCCATTTCACTATTTCAGATGTTCACAATTCCTTTTTCCAATTGTAAACACAAGCATAATGCGTATGTTTTAACATCTTAAAAAATCACACGTAAATGTTGTAGTTTGACTTTTGATAAAGATCATAGATTGAATTTTAAACTGCAATTCTTAAATAGAAAAAAATAATTTGAAGAAAATACGACAATGTCACATCGGTGTGTTTAAAGTAACGAAAATACACATTTGTTTAATGCGTTCTACATGTAAATACAAAGGTGAAGAACTAAAAACTCGTGTTCGTTCTGCACATTTGAAAATATATACAATGAAAATAGAGACATTTTCATCATAAGTGAGTTTCTGTCAATTTAGAAATGGATGATATTATTGTTGTTTTGTTTTCATTAAATGTATATCAACACTGATGTTTCTTGACTAAACTCTTTTTAATTCAAGATTTAGTAACTAACGCAAGTCAATGAATCATTTCATTGGTCGCTATTCCCAGTCCTCTCAAAAAATATCAACAAGTTTCAAGATTCAAATTTTTTTAATTGGAATATCGGCAAAACGCATTTGACCATTTACATACAAGTAGACAAAATAAAGATAAACGTGCATCAGTACAATACAAATACAATCATGTTAACAAACACACACTGCAATGAAAAGTGTTCAAACAACATGTACAAACGTGTTTGTGTTAACAACAATTTGATAAGAACACACAAATCATAGATAGACAATTTATGTAGGGTTTACACACTATGTGTGTACGTTGTTTCGTATTGTGCCGTACTGTACTGTTTTTGCAATTGGTCACTTGCCATAAATAAAGGGCCACGAACGTGTGTATAATAGTTATGCAATACTGTTGGAGCAACTGGAGTTTAACATTTTTATATTCATAAATATTTATTCAAGATGCTGCAAATACTTGCATTTTTTGCACGGAGTTTCATGGCATCTGTAATAAATCTGGCTACATTTTTAATGACTTTAATGTTTTGGCAAGAGAGTATGTTTTTAAATTTCATTAAAGTTGGCGATCACACTGATCGAATACGGTATTAAATTCGTAGATCTTAATAGATGTATCAAGTAAGAAAGAAGTGATATTCAGATTCAATTGTGTTTGCGTTACATAGTTTACATTTGCGTTTATCTCTGGGTATGTTATTATATATGCCAGTCTCTATTTCTAATTTATGGGCGCTTAGTATAAGTCTTGATAATTGTTGTTTATGATTTGTACTATTATTCATGCAATCTAAATATGTTTTCAATCGCGAATTCAGACTTAAACATTCTATGGAATTCTAGTTTCGGTTGGTTATAAATAGCTTCGTGCCAATTTTAGATAAATTAATCTTTTAATATCTTATTAACGTCTTACAAATATTAAAAATTGTAAATTAAATTTTTGAAACAAAATCCGTGTCCGATTTGTTTTAATTGTTGTTTAACAAACGCACACCACAGAGTTGTGTTATTACTATTTTTATTGCTAATAAAATCCTTGTATATATTGCATTGTTCGTTATAAACAGTGTAGATCAGAGATTCAGTGTTTTGCTTGAGTTTAACCTAATACAGATTTACTGTACTATGTTCTTACTTATTGATAGAACATATGCCAAGAAATACATCAACAAAAATATACCTTTGTTAAACAATTACTTTTATTGTCGCTAATAGGAAATTATATATTTTTCATTCTGTTATACCAATGATAAATCCAACAAGAATGGGGAAAAAACCATATGCAGATAAAACATTATCTTAATTAATTATTTGTCGTATATATTCGAGATACTTTTGAATGAATATACTTTGAAATTCCTTTATTTTCGTTGCGATGCCTGCGATTGTACCAACGGCGAGACAGGCAGACAAGCAAAGCTACGCGGAAGGTTATATTGAACGATGTATTGTGTTTGGTTTCTTACATTCATCATGCATGTGCAAGCAAAATTATATAGTGCGATGTTATCTAGTTACTTAGAGGTTATGAATAATTTAACATCAAAAGGAACAAATCCGATTAAAGCCGCTTGGGAAATCAATGCTTCCAATCAAATATACATTTATATACTGCACATTGTTAAAAATTGATTATATGTATATACACGCAATTATCCTTAATATAATTGAATAAATTGGAGACGAAATATTGAGCACGTAGCCAGCGCAATATAATAACAGGTTTAAAACAGTTCCTATAGTGAGGTCATTTCTGTGTTGTGCGATTCCGAAATTATCTTTGTTTTTGTTGCAGGATAATTTATAGTTAGACATCAGATTATATTATCCGATATTTATTTAGTATTTCATATTTCAATATTACACATATGTCAGCCTCAACCCTTTGATAAAATGTCGTTTTTGCCGCCTTGCTGTTACACAAAATTAGATAATCTTGAAACAATTATCAGTCGCTATTGTATGGCGTTTCTTTGTGTTATTATATATTTTCTCGATTAACAACAATTTGTCATTCAAACAATATCAATGAATCAACTCTGTTGAAAACCGATTTTTTAATTGAGAGTTTTACCGAAGTGTTCGTCTTGTTGATAGCAAAGGCGTAGAGGATTCTGAAGTATTGATCCTCTTCGACGAAATCAAATAGAATCAATCGACCAAATCAACCAGAATCAGTCCTTAAGTGTTGATATGGACTATCTTGATTGTTGCTGATTCTGGCCCATGTCTTCAAAAGCTCAACTAATTGAAAGTAGTTCGGCCTTGAAAGGAGCAAAGGCTTCAATGGCAATATAGTAATTGGTGTCGGAACCAGGTCGGCAATTTACTTCCGTTTTATTGAAAGTTGGTTGGGCATACAAATAAATATGTACACTTTATGGGTAACCCCTCACCCATAAAACCGGAGCTTAATAATACATGTATGTTTATTCGTAGAAAAATATGATGAGATTCCATTCCTTATATCAACGCATACTTAAATAGTATCTATGGTTTCAATTATTCTGCTTGTTACAGAATGTCTTTTAATACTTTATTAATTATATTACATATATAACATGATCACAACCGTGTATTGGTTAAAAACATATCAATAAACATACAGTAATGTCAATGTTTTTTAATGCAGAACTGTATTGGCCTGAATCAATATTTAATTCAAGTTCATGTCAATGATTATAGAGCATGCGCCCTCCCGCATAACTAAAAAATGTACTTGTAACTATACACATAATACTCTTAATCAAATATGGCGAACTGTATATTCTGTGGAAAAAAACGCTATTAAAGCAACGCCGTCTCTTTCGTGTTAGTAAAAATAATCTTATATAACCGATTTTTTTCTTTTGAAACCGGAAGAGACTGTAGAAAATTAAACTATTGTTGCTATGGTGACAAAACTAAGGGAAAATTAAAATCTTGACTTCGCGATAACTCAATAAAGTAGTTATGCTTTCTCCGACAACATTAACCTGAAAGGAGTCTGCTGTTTTGTCTGTGACAAAGCTCTTTAAAATCAGGAACTATCAGAAATGGCCGTGTAAAGGCGAATACTCTAGTAGTATGCAAGTGCTTTGTGATTATTATGTTTTGCACTTTGGTGACTTACCCATATTAGAAGACTCACGTGCTGCTAAAATTAAGTATCTCGTGCTGTCGCAGATGGATTTTCTTTTAACATTACAAAACAATAACAAAACTAATTACGGAACTTTTGTGTTGTCCTTGTTAAATAAAAAGGTCAGATGCAATATACAATGCTGTCGGTGAACATTGAATTAATGTTGTATTCAGTAATATTTACATGAAAAATTAGAGCACTCACACAAATGTTATACCTTTGAAGGCATTTGTCAGGGAGCTGAAAACACCAATTGGTAATTTGTTATACACACCACCGCGGGATATAGATAATTGATGGGATGAGTTTAAAAGCGTTATCAGATGGGGTATCCGATAACACTTAAAAATATTATGTCAGCGTCTCCCATGTAATTGTGCACTAGTGGCATAATACAATTATATGTGTGCTGCTTAATGTCTATTGTCTCTCACACTTAGTTCTGGAGTTGGAATCGACATTGATCGTTTTCGTCTTTTAGAGCGTGTAATTCTACCCTGTCAAACTTAGTTAAAATCTTGTTGCTATTTGCTTTTTACGACAATGAAAGTTTGTATGTATTTAAGCCCCTCTTTTCGTGTATAGAAAACGTCGAGATAATAGTTTCTAACTGATTTTGATTCGATCAAAATAATAAAAAAGCATTGAAATAGTTAGTAACTTATCTGCGGACTGGGACATTAGCGCATAATGTCTCAAACCCTAAATGAGCCTCGTTCTAGACAACCGGTCTTACTGCGTATGCGTAAAGTGTCGTCCCAGATTAGCCTGTGCTTAATGAAACTTTCCGCTTAAACTGGATTTTCGTTATTAAGAGACTTTCTTTAAACGAAAAATTCCATTGAAGCGGAAAGAGTCGTCCATGATAAGCCTGTATGTATCGCACATGTATTAAGAACGGTTTTCCCAGAGCGAGGCTCAAATATGTATTCAATGCGTTCTTCTTTGTCACACCTTTAGGATCGAAAAAAATATGAATTTCTGGAATGGTCAAACTTGACAAGATCAGGTTGAACTTCAACGTTATCACAAAATCATTATTGTCAAGCAGAGACGTTCTGATTGAACCGACGTCATTCAGTGTCCAAATAAATGTTCAGCTATGGTCTGACGGAGTCATGCTTTCAATTCGGACGTTTCGCGTGTTTGCAAAGTTCCATTATTGAACCACGGTTGTCTATGCGTCACATAACTAGACACATATGTCAATCATAGAAATATTAACGTATTCCACAAGATACAGGAAAAATCATTGAGTATACATACTTATTGTCCTATGTTGGTGAAATACTTATAGAAATCATCGTCGATGTTGGCTTCTTTCTCTCTTATTTGCAAATTATAATCCCTGTAATACCGAAATTGTTAGAGAAACAGAGAAACAGACATATGCCATTCAGTGTCGATATCATAATATATAATAATTAATATAAAGTTGCAATTTATAATATTAATGAATCAAATAATATGACCAAACGTGTATTTAAACATGTTTGTTTTAATATACAAAATGCTTTGAGAACAAAAACATAAAGCAGTTTACAACGATATGCATTCCAAGAAAACCATGTGAAAAAAAGTTTACAATATGGTTTCTTAATCAAATAAGCTTTCCTTGGCTTGTTTACTGTGATCATACGATCATTTTTTACGTCGTTTTGATTCTTATTTTACCGAATAATACTTAATACTGTCGCAAAAGACGGCAGCCAAGACAACAAGCAGGTTATCGTCGGTTAGAACTGTATCGACACCAATATTTGGTTGTTCTTCTTCTAATATTAGTATATCCAGTGTGGCCATACCACGTGGTCCGTGACGTCATTTTGGCTAGCACGTCAAGTAGAAAATTGTCAACATTGGCTCCGCTAAGAAACTTCAAATCCACTTAAGTATCTTATTATTTACTCTTTTTTTGTCGAAATAAAGCGCAGGCTAAGGGAAAAGTTGAGCACTATTCTCAGTTATGTAATTAGTTGATACCAGATAAGTAGTTTAGTCTATCATTCGAGGCAAATTCCTAGATTTTACGTTGCAATGCACGCAAGCACGACAAGCACATTTTAAATCTTCCAAAATATCTGTTTTATATTCCTTTTTGCAGAGCACTCATATATGCGGACGGGAATAATTCCATATAAAATGTGTTTTGTCCGAAAAAAAATTAAAACACCATCTAATGACATTTCTTATGTACACCAACAATTTGGCAAACACGACAAGCTCCGAAATTCAAGGCAAACACGGCAAGTCGATATTCGGCTAGAACGACTAGCAGTTATAAGTGTAGAATTGGTAACTTCTATGTTGTCAAACTATAAACTTCAATTTAGTTTAATGTTTGTGTCCCTTGTATAGTTCGTGTCTATTTACTGTCTTCGTGAGATTCTGTGCCCTGTCCTGTGTTTGTATGTGTTGTCTAGCCATGTATAATGTATAAAAAGTAACGTGTTTAAGATATTTAAACAGAACAAATGAACACAATCTGACTACTGAATCGACATTCAGACATCATGTTACCATAAATAAGACTCTTTGTCCAAGTTTATAACAGTTTTACGTGTCAATGAACATTTGACTGCAATAGAGTACGGTTTAATTTTGACACATACACACTCTTGAAAACATACAATTAAACAAAATGCATCAAACCAACATTTTTGCGGTTAAGCGCAAAACTTTTGTATAACCCGACCGGTATTGACCTTTGTGCCGTGTTCGCCTTCCAAATATAATTCCGTCTACTTTTTTTTTGCAATCTAGCGTTCCTCAAAGTACACCTTTTCCAAGTTTTTTCATATACAGAAAACATGGTGCCTATATATTCGGAACAATCGCAAAAAGGTCAATTAAAAACATGCCGACAGACATATCTTGTTTGTGATGTAAATAAGAAAGATGAAACATTAAAAAATGGATATTGGTCATATTTGAACTATAAAAAGAACTTTATTGTTTTGTTTTCTTACAATATTTATATTTCTTTTGTAGGAATTATGAGACCAAAACCAACACTCAAACTCGGAAAGCGAAGCAAGCGTATCAAGACGAGACGAGACGTCAGCAACACGAATATCCAACGTGGATGTCATCTTGGATCAAAACCGAAGATGAATTATTTAATAGAGTGAAATATGAACACAAAATGCATAATGTTTACTCATCACACTGTCCACAATGGACAACATTTTTGCAAACTAAATCTCCACCAAAGGCGGGATAGTGCGAGAAGAAACGGGAGCAATTTGTTACCTACTTATAGACTTGGACTCGACATGAAAGAAATTTAATCAGATAACCCCTTTCTGTAAAATTCCTTGTTTTAGAGGGATTGCAATCAAGTATGAGATAACACAGAGAATTTAATATATAATTATTCATGCGCAGTATGTGTGATTTATATTTATACCAGGATTTAATTTAATGGAAGTGCTGACTTTTTACCTCAGTCAAATAAATGTTAAAGTAAGGTGTGTTTGTCGCCTTTGTAAATCAGATCACAATTGCTTGCAAATAATTAATTAAAGCTTTGACCAGCATTGAGTCAAGCGTTGTTTTTATAACTCTTAAAATTTCTAAACCTGTACGTTGATATAACGCAAATGATCATTTGCCTTTGCTTTGTTCGTGAGATTTGATCCATGCAGTTAACGAGTAACGAAGATTCGCCCCCTCTTTGTGATTATCAATTACAAGGATTTTGCACACATTTTGAACCGATTTGTTTTGTTTTCATTTATTTTGTTTGAGAAAATAACACGCATTGATTGTTTTATTAT
This sequence comes from Dreissena rostriformis, assembly GCA_007657795.1. Lineage (NCBI taxonomy): Eukaryota > Metazoa > Mollusca > Bivalvia > Myida > Dreissenidae > Dreissena > Dreissena rostriformis. The sequence continues at coordinate 160,742 of VMBQ01000156.1, forward strand.
TAATTTTAATAAATGAAACAACATTAAATGGCACCATAAAATCACATGTATATCACAATTGCAATAATATAACAGTAGCGTTAACAAAAATAAAAATAAAATTTAAAGAAACGCAACAAGTAAATGCCTTTTTTGATTAACGTGGCATGAACAGATAAGCATCAAATTGTAATGGCTGAGATTTTATTATAAAGCTATTATCACAGCTATTAAAGCACGGGTAAATCACAGACAGGTGAATGTCATTTCTAATACAAAACACGACGCGCGTATTTAGCACATACGTCACATAATGCGGTTTAGCAGTCTTGAAAACATTAACAATCGTTTATAGGGTGTTAACTTTAAATGCGAATAAAATACAATAAATAGAATGTTAAATTTCTTATTAACATATTAAAAGACAAAACTTAAGCTGAATGTATTTTAACATGTTTTTATGTTAATAACTGCATCAAAAAACAGCGAATGTTAGTCCCCAGGTAAAGGTTAAAAGACCTGGCAACCGGGCCCTTAACTGTTCATCAATTTAAATGTAGACGTGAGTTTGAGGTGTAATAGTAATACGGAACTACCAAGTATTTCAGAATGTTGCATGTGGTATTAAAGGTCTGGGAGAACAATCTAACAACAGTTACAAAAATGTAAATCATAATAACGGCATAAAAATAATAACGGCAAACCGTTAACTTTCACTCATGAACACATGTGACAATGAGTTGAGAACAAAACACGTTATACACGTTATTTGTGTTTCTGCCCGTATAGTGCCTACACAGTGAGCTGATATGTTTGTAGGCGGCTTTGCACACTCTGCAGACATGTGTTTTTTCTTCACTATGTGCCTTCATATGTTCTCGCATATGAGCCCGAGTACTTGCCTTGTGTTCACATATCTCACACTCGATCTCTCGAGTGCGCTCTTGCCTGGTCGAGTGGGCATCCAAATCTGCTTGCGTTGCGAAGTCTTTGCCACAATAACGACATACATAATTCTTTGCGTCTCTGTGTGCATT